>NDGN011464982.1:0-12733 GCA_002564285.1 Tympanoctomys barrerae
GTTTTGAAACCGTCTCATTGCTATTTCTTTCTCAATAAAATTAATAAAAAAAATTAAAAAAAAAAAGAAATCAAAGAAGATTACAATAAAAAAAAAATAAACGTTAACTCCTATATTCATGAGTTGTCACACCCAGCTCCTCGAGGGGGACAACAATGGTCACTGGTCTACTCCTGGGCACCTCACTGACTGGTAACAGAAGGAGGAAGAGGAAGAGAAGAAAGAAGAAGAGTGAAGAGCAAAGGAGGAAGAGGAGAAAGAGGAAGGCGAGAAGAAAAAAGAAGAGGAAGAGAGAACGAGGAGGAGGAAGGATAGGAAGAGGAGGAGGAGGAGGCCTGGACTGGAATGGAGTTTAGATGCTCTGGAAGGGGTGAGAAAGCCCGGAGCAGTCAGAGCCCCAGGGAGGAGAGCAGGGCCATGGGCCGCTTGCAGGTGGGGCCCAGAGCAGGGAGAGGAGGGGCTCCCTTGGCCTGAGGGCAGAGCACACCAGAGTGGAAGGCTCCACTGTCCCCATCCTGGTTGGGCTGAGAGGCAATGCCCAGGAGGTTTTATACACTTGAATACAAGGATAAACAGTTTCTGTATGCAATTCCAACTTTGTGCATTTGCTTTGTGTTTCTCAGGAAATTACTAACTTCAATTTTAATGCAAAAGAAGTCTGGCCTGGCATGATCCTGGCCCTCCCAGTGAGGCCCTGCAGGACTCTGCTCAGCCCAGATCAATCCTGCTGCTCTGCTGGGGGGCTCTGAGTTGTGAGGGGTGTCCCTCAGAGGAGTCCCCACCACGCTCAGGCTGGGGACCTTCCGAGGGCGGCACTGTCGATTGCAATGGAAGCTTTATTTGGATGAAGGAGACATTGCAGCTTGCGAGCTGTGTTAGTAATCATTAATCTTTCCAAAGGTCATCTGCTACAGAGTTAGTTGTGAAGCCAGACAAAAACAAAAAAATACAACTTGATGCAAACACAACAGAACACAACCACCCACAAGGTACCACTGGTGCAGGCACTTGCAAGAGGCAAAGGCCGCTCACCACGCTCAGGCCCGAGCCCCAGCTGCCGTCCCTGCTGAGGAGCTGGCTCTCTGCTGGTCGGGTTCTGGCCGCACACGACTCATCTCACAGCCCTGAGTTCGCCTCCTCTTCCCTCTGACCCAGAACCAGGCACGTCTTTCCGTGACTGGCAAACGGCACGCTCAGGGTCCCCACCCAGGGCCAGGCTGGTGCAGTGAACAGTGTTAGAACTGACTCATGGCCCCAGAGGCTTCCTGGGAGCTCTGGGGCTTGCGATGCCCTATTTTTTCCCCCCTGGCTCGCTTTGCATCTGGCTAAGGCCATCAAGGCTTCCAGCAAAAGATTTGGCATGGGGATTGGGTCCTGTTTGGAGGCCCTTTCTTGACGAAAATTTCATGACTCATATCCCCAAACCCCAAGCCTTTCTGGAAAAAAGTCCCCGTACTTTTTGGGTTTATTCATTAAATGGAACACAGACAAATTAAAGAAGCCATCTCTTAATTTGATGTGAGTGTTTAAAAAGACAAGTTTGGATAATTAAAAAGGGCATTGAATATAAAAATAACAGGAAAGGTTTAATCATGTTTAACTATAGGTTTTGTAATGAGAGCATTTTAGAAAGAATCACTTTAAATCTGTAATTTAAAAAAAATGACAGTAGAATAAGTGCATGCCTGGCAAACACAAGGGCCTGAGTTCAATTCCTGGTTCTATAAAAAAAAAAAAAAACAACAACAAAAAACAAACAAAACAAAAAAACCTCACGTTGGGAGAGGTGGCAGATGCAGAAGGCTGGGTCTCAGGTATGAAGGGGTCCCCAGCGCCACTCCTGGGTGGGGTTCTGGGAAGGCGCTCCTGGGTGGCCATCAGGAGGGGCCTTGCAGAGCGTGGTGCCAGCCCCTCTTCTTGCTCCCTCCTCTTCCCAGGGCCACGTGGTAGGCAGCTCGTCCTGCCCGTGTTCTTATGCCATGCTGCACTGGTCCACACAGGCTGGCAGGACAAGGCCCGCTGATTTTACACGGAGCCTCTGAAGCTCTGAGCCACAGTAAACCCTTCCTCTCTTTGGACTGGAGACCCACACTCTTGTTCCCCCCAGGGAGGAGGCAAGCGCGGATGCCATGCGCTCTCTTCCGGGAGGGAAGGCCTTCGCTTCGCTGCTGGTGGCGGCTGCAGCCCCAGGGAGGACCTGCTTCTCAGGATGGATCTGCACGGGCAGGGAGGCTTTCTCTCAGATGCTGGCTCCAGGCTTGGGCCAGGCCACTTCTCTTCATCTGGGTCCAGGGCTGCAAGGAGCCACACGGCAGGCCTCCGAGCCTGGCGACATGACCTCTGCGCTCTACCCTCTCGGAGTGGGGCGCTGCGCAGGCCTGGCCACATTTCCCACACTGCAGGAGCAGGAGGCTTCTCACTTTACATCTCACCTGAGTCTCCCGGGGCAGGTGACCCTGCTGTGACCTGCACCCAGGACGGGTGACTCTCTGCCCGTGGCAGCTGCTTTGTTCCCTGCTGTCTCTTGGCGTCATCTTTCCTGCTTGCTCTCTCATTTGCCACACCGAGCTTGTGGTTTCTCAGATTTATTCTGCTGTGTTATGGTTCGAAGCCTTGAGCACTCCAATTCTGCGGGAGGTAGGTTGCTTGTGTTGCACTTTGGGAAGCCCTACACCCACGTCAGAGCCCTGCTCAAGCAGCCCCGTGGTCCAGGAGGTCCTTCTGCTCTGGGCTGGGTCCTTCCCAGGGTGCTCGGCCCATGAGCAGGACCGGCCCGGGCTGTGTGCAGGTCTTCGCCTTGCCCACCGCGCTGCTGCTCGAGCCAGGGCCTGCTGGGCCACGTGCTTTCTACAGTGGGCGTGCAGCTGACCAGCCCCATATGGCTGGCTACTGCCTGTCTGCATACTGCTGGCCAGGAGGGGGTGAGGGGTTCTGAGGCCTTTCTGCAGCCGGGCCAGGGACGTCACGGACCCCCCCTCACAGCGCAGGTACATTGCCGAACCTAGGCTGGAGGTGTCTGGGTCCCCAACACACAGTAGTCGGTTTCATGTCAAAACACAGAAGCTCACAGCCTGGTGTGGATGACGAGTGAATGTGCCACTTATGCCACTGAGCTGGCAGGGCTGTGCCCAGCCAAGTGCCCCTCCCTGGGACTGATGGAACCCCAGCGCCTGCAGTGTGGGCAGAGTCCTGCTGGAAAGGGGCACTTGGGGGTGCTCTGGGGAGACAGAGCTTGCTAGATGAGGAGGGCTGAGATGGGCCGGGCCTGTGACGGACCGAGTGCCGTGCTGGGGTGGCGCCGGGCCCGTCACACGAGCTCCACCCACCCCTTCTTAAATTTGAGAGAGTCTTGCTAAGTGCCTACATTTCCAGGCTAGAATCCAATACCCAAGGACGCCGGGGTTAGCACCACCATGCTAACCAGCTGTGTGCTTTATTCCAAGACACACAGGCTGAAAGGAGGCCAGCCTGGACAAGCAGAACGGTTCACATCTGCAAGCAGAGGTCTCCACAGCTGGCACTGGGCCGGGCGCAGGCAGGGCTAGGAGGAGCAGGATGCATTGCATTTGGCTCAAGGTCACCTCCCATGCAGATGGGCGGGCTGTGGTGATGGCTGTGGGCACCACCTTCTCCTTCTGCATTAGTTCATCCTGATGTTCCCTGAAGCACAGTTTCACACTGCCGGAGGACTCTTTCTCCTCTGTCTAAGCACCAAGAAAGCCCCAAGTTCTAGGCTGCTGTGCCTTCCAGCACACAGAAAGCTGAATTGCTGAGTGTCTTTGTTTATGGTGATTTCAAAGAGAAATTCCACCAGGGAAGCCCATTGATAGATATTTCTCTACCCAATTAAAAATCACAGTCACTTAGATGCTGTGGATTCTTAGCTCACTTCTAGAGGATGTGAGGCCTTCGTGGGCGTGGTGAGGATTCTTGTCACTTTCTGGGACCCCTTGTGATCCGTCCTCAGGTGGCACTGTGAGAACACTGATGCCAACACACTTGCTCTCCTCAGCCACGACAGTGACAGGGAGGAGATGCCACCCTAAGTGGTCCCTTGCACCAAGGCCCAGGAACCAGATGCACCAAGGAAGAGGGGTGGGCACAGCCTCCAGACACCAGAGGCTCCACCACAGCTGCTAGGTCTGGAGACAGAGGCCCCAGAGGACGCAGTTGAAGCCTGTAGTCACTGAAACACTATGAAAGGCTTTGTCCCTTGAGCTTGGGATCTGGCCACCCTGTATTCTGGGCCACGATGCCATGACCCTTCGTGGTCATGGGTGGGGCCCTAAATCTCAGTGACCCTGTGCTCAGGCCATAGGGCCCTGGCACAAGCTAGGATCGGGCTGAAAGCAGGCAGCCTTGTGGAGCCATGTCCAGGTGGGCAGTGGTCCTCTGCACCACAGAGGAATGAATCACTGAGTGACTTAGAAAAGCCCTGTCTTTTATTTTTTATTTTTAAAGAGAATAAAAAATGGTAAAAAAGAAAAAAATACAAATAATGCAGAATTTCACTAAGCAATGTAATGGGGATTTGGCAATGATTGTTGTATTACATGTTATCTTCAAATTAGTTGTCTAGGTGACCAAATATAAACATGAAAAATAGACCAGCAGAGAGCAGCAGCACCACTATCCCAGGCTTCCGTCATAGATACATACATACATCTTTTTTTGCTTTTTTCTTTTCTCCTTTTCCTGACCCCAGTTTTTCCTTCCCATCTGTGGTAGTTGATACATTGTACCAACTTGAGATGTTGGAAGCTTGGCTGGATAAGTTGGGGGCAGTTCTGGGCCGCTGGGGTCTAGCCCTGCAGGGCAGGGAGGGGCCACCCTGGGTGTGATTGGTTCTGCCCTAGGGTGCGACGGGGCCTACCCTAGGGTGACTCAGCACAAAAAGTGTACATGAAGGAGTTGAGGAAGGTTTCTCCACTTCCCTGCCCTGCTTTCCTGGAGAAGTCCTGGTCTTCCACGGGCCATTTTGCACCTGCATCACCTCAGAGGAGCTGTGATCTTAGCGGTGGAGTGGCAATCTTTGCAGTCAGTGTAGAAGGGAGAGAGAGGCTTGCTGGATGCCGCAGCTGCTGCTCCTCCTCTGCTCTTCATTGCTTCCTGCCACATGAACTGCTGCTGCTTGCCTTGGAGCCAGCGGAGTATGGACTGAAACCTCCACTAACTGAGCTAAATAAACCTTTCCTGCCTTCATTTTGGGTGTTGGCATTTTGTCCCAGCAATGAGTAAAAAGTAACCAAGACAGAGCCAAACACATTATTTCCCTTCACATGTCTGTATTGAGCCTCTAAGATTTTGTTCACTTTTTTAGGTTCTTACGCTAGCGAGCCAGAGTGCTGTCTGCACGTCAGACCTGGTTTATTTCACTTAGCAGTGTGGACTCTCATTGCGTGCACTTACTCATAAAAGCCTTTATATTTTTATAGTTGAGTAATACTCCATTGTGTAAAAATATCACAACTTCATTATCCATTGCTTGGTTGATGGATGTTTTGGTTGTTTCCAAGGTGTAGCTATGGCAACTTGCGCTGCTCTAAACATGGGTGCACGTATATCACTGTGGTATGACGCGTTCAGTTCTTCTGGGAAAATGCCCAGGATGGAAATGGCGGGGCGAATGGGGCTGCCCATGCTGATTTTTTGAGGACTCTCCACACTGAACTCCGTAGTGGTTGTATCAGGCTACACTCTCACTAGTAGTGGAGAAGGGTTCCTTTTCTTCCAAAGCCCCTCCAGCATTTGTTATTGGTTGACTTCTTGATGACAGCTGTTCTTCCTGGAGTACGATGCAATCTCTGCATTGTTTTAATTTGCATCTCTTGAATGGCCAATGATGTTGAGCATTTTTTCATATATTTATTTACCATTTGTATTTCTTCAAGTGTGAGGTATATATTCATCTCAGATGCCCATTTTTGGATTGGGTCTTTCAATTTGGTGGGAGGGGGCTGAGTTTTAAAAATTCTTTTTATGTTCTAGATAGAAATCCTTTGTCTGAGGGACAGTTAGCTATAATTTTTACCCACTTTCTGAATTTTCTTTTTACTCTGTTGGTGATTTCTTTTGATGTGCAGAAACTTTTTTAAAAAGATGAGAACCCAGTTGGTGATTCTTTGAAGTATTTCCTGTGCAGTTTGGTTTTGTTCATAAACTCTCTAGATACTCCTATATCTTTAAGATTTCTACCCACTTTGTCCTTCAGAAGATTTAATGTTTCAGTATAATATTAAATCTTTGATCCACTTTGACTGTAGTTTTGTGCATGGTGATAGACATGGGTATGATTTTAGCCTTCAGCATTTGAAAAGCCAGTTTTCCAGCACCATTCATTAAAGAGACTATCATTCTTCTAGTGAACATTTTTGGCCCCTTTATCAAAGATAAGGTGGCTGAGTGTGTTTGTAATTCTGTCTGCATCTTCTATTCTGTTCCATTCATCCTCAGGTCCTTTTTTTTTTTTTTTTTTCTTTCAGTACCATGTAGATTTTATCACAGTAACTTTGTAGTATAATTTCAAGTCAGGGATTGTGATGCCTCCTGCTTTTTCTTTGTTGCCCAGGATTGCTTTTGTTATTCTTGGTCTCTTCTGGCTCCAGATGAATTTTAGGAATGTTTTAAGAATAGGGATTGCATTTAATCTGCATAACAATTTTTGGAGTATGACCATTTTCACAATGTTGGTTCGTCCTATCCAGGAGGAAGTAATATCTTTTCATTTTCTCAAATTGTCTCTCATCTCTTTTTTTCAGAGTACTATGATTTTCACTGTATAAATCTTCCACTTCTTTGGTGAGATTGATTCCTAAGTATTTCATTTTTTGGATGCTATTGTGAAAGATGTGATTTCCCTAATTTTTCTCTTGATGCATTTGTTGTTTGTATATAGAAATGCTATTAATTTTTGACTGTTGACTTTGTACCTGCTACAATACTTAATTTGGTCATTAAATCTACAAGTCTATTGGTTGAGTTTTTGGGGTCTTCTACATAGAGTATTATGTCATCTGTGATAATTTCTATTCTTTATTTCTGATCCCTTTTTGTTTTATTTCTATCTCTTCTCTAATTGCTCTGGCTAATGTTCCCAGAACTATGTTGAACAGGAGTGGTGACAGAGGATATCTTTGTCTTGTTCCTGATTTTAAAATGAAGGCTTTCAGTTTTTGTCCATTTAGTATGATGTTGGTTGTTGATTTGTCATAAATGGCTTTTATCAGTCTGAGGTAAAACCATCTATTCTGATTTTCTGTAAGGTTTTCTTTATCATGAATGAGTGTTGGATTTTGTCAAAAGCTTTTTATGCATTGATTGAGGTGATTGTGTGGTTTTTGTCTTTGGCTCTGTTGATGTGGGGTACTACACGTATGGATTTGCATATCTTGAACCGTCCCCGCCTTCCTGGGATGAATCCCTCTTGGTCATGATGTATATAATCTTCTTGATGACTTGTTGAATTCTGTTTGCTAGTATTTTGTTGAGTATTTTTGCATCTACATTCATTAGGGAGGTTGGCCTGTAGTTCTGTTTTGGGGTTTGTGTCTTTCTCTGGTTTTATAACAGAGTAATACTTGCCTCCAGGATTAAGTTTGGGAGAACTGCTTCCCTTTCAATTTCATTGAAGAGTTTGAGAAGAGTTGACATTAAATATTCTCTAAATTTCTTGTAAAATTCAGCTGTGAATTTGTCATGACCTGGGATTTTTTTGTTAGTTTTTTTTTTTTGAATTACATTTTCAATTTTATTCCCTGATATTGGGCTATTCAAAATTTTTATATGTTCTTGATTCATATTTGGTAATTCATACATATCTCAGAATCTTTCCAATTCCTCTGTGCTTTGCATCTTGTGTGCATAAAGATTTTCTAAGTAGGTATTGAGGATCTTCTGAATTTCTATAGAGTCTTTAGTGATTTCACCCTTTTTATTCCTTACTGCAAGAATTTAAATTTTCTTTCTTTTTTGATAAGATTGGACAGGGTTTTATCAATTTTATTTGTTCTTTCAAAGAACCAACTCTTAGATTTGCTAATTCTTTGTATTGTATTGTCTTCATCACCATTGCATTAATTTCTGCTGTGATCCTTATAATTTCCTGCCTTCGTTGGGCTTGACTTGTTGTTTTTCTAGGAGCTTGTGGTGCAGCATAAGATTGTTTATTTGGGCTCATTTTGTTTTCCTGATGTAAGAATTTTCTGCTATAGTTTTCCCTCTTAAGACAGCTGTCTTTGCATCCCAGAGGTTCTAGTAAGTTGTACCTGCATTTTTGTTTCATTGTAAATATTATTCAATTTCTTCCTTAGTTTCATATGCGGCCCATTGATTGTTCAGAGAATGTTATTTAATTCCATGTGCTTATGGAGGCAATGATTCCCAGTTTCATAGCACTCTGGTCAGATAATGTGCATGGGTAATTTCAGTTCCTTTACACCACAAGAAACGTCATTGTCTATGGAAGTGGGAAGGTTTACTTATGAAATTATGGGCAGTTATTTTTAAAGGGATTTAATTTATGCTTAGATATTTATTTATTTATTTAATTTATTTTTGCGGAACCCGGGGATTGAACTCAGGTCCTTGTGTGTGCCAGGCAAGCACTTATTCCACTGAAACATCTTCTCAGCCCTTATGCTTAGCTATTTATTAACTTATTGTCTATATATGAATAATGTGAGTTAAGGTCAAAGAAAATAGTTGGTGATATTATTTAAGTAATAATTGATAACATATCTTAAAATTTTTTTATTTACAAATATGATTTTTTTTCATGTTATGGCCTTTTACATTAAAATTTCCTCCTGTCCAGTTTTTTCTGGATATTCTCTGCTTTACTGAAGTATAAAAACTTTGAAAGAAGTGAATTTCCCATGTAGTGCAAGGTGCCAGCTGTGCAGAGTGGCTTCTTCCTGGTCTGTCTCTGTCTCTCTTAGGCATTTGGTACAGGGTCTCGCTAAGCAGCTCAGATTCCTAGTGACCCTCCTGTCTCAGTCTCCCCAGCACTGGGATTAGAGACATGTAGCACCACACCTGGTTTGAGTGGCCAGCTCAGTGGGTCCAGGGGCAGGGTCAGTGTAGCATGAGGCACTGAGGATCAAACCCTACTCCCTGCACTTGCCAGGCAGGTGCTTAGTCCACTGAGCTATCTCCCCAGCCCCTGGTGCACCTCTCTTAAGCAGGGACCTTGACATGCATCACATGTCCACAGCCATCGGCTGGGGTGGGGCTTCTAGTGAAGGGGGTGCAGTCAGTCATGACTAGGGGTGTCTCAGGGCCTGTGTTTCCTTGGTGTTTGAATGGATCAGAGCAAAATGCATATGCTGGCTGATCATGGTTAAATATGAAGGAGAAAGGAAGGTGAGCTACAAGGCCTGGTATCCAATCATGATGCTGTGCTAGGCAGCCACGGCCCATCTTATCTGCAGGGCCTTACACTCGCCACTCACCCCAAAATGAACCTTGAGGTGCAAGCCTGATTCCAAAACCATCAAGCAAATTGTGTGAACTAGGTGTGGACTCCCCTCTTACTGCATTTAATGTTAAGACCTATGGTCTTGACAGGTGTGGGTCTTTGTGCCCACCCTTCCTGGTGTCAGCCAGTGCTTGTCTGGTGTGCTATCCCTCAGGCCTTGTTCTCAGCGCTCAGCACTTCTCCCTTCTCTCGCTGGAGCTCCCTGGAGCACATTTGAGTCTTTGTTTCAAAGGCAAGGAACCTCGGTCTGCAGCGATCGCCTGACTTGGCCTGAGATCACTCAGAAGTAAACGGCTGCATCAGAATCACGACCCCGACCCTCACCCACAGCGCGTGTGCTTGGCAGTACCGATGGAGGGTGGGAGGGGGAAGAGTCACACCGTCCAGGTCTCCTCCTTCTCCAAGGACAGAGACAATTGCTTCATGCCTGACTTCGGAAGCAGATCTGCTACTCATCACAAGTCGTGGCCTCAGGGTGGCGCCTCTGTCGCTGGGCTCTGGGGGTATCTTGGTTACTGTGGAATGAAGGACAGCACGGGGGTCTTGGGGTGGGAGCTCCTGTCATTCCGATGGCCTTTTTGGAGTGGAGGAGTCCCCACTGATTTTAACACAATGACTTTAAACCAAATTATATGTATTCCACATTGCAATGTTTTAATATTGCAGTTTTAAGCAGCTCTGATTTTAAATAATTAAGGAGCTCATCACAGCAAGGAAACATAAAAATGGAATTTGGTATGAAACACTGTGTGCTCAGCGCAGGGACTCAGCTCTGGGGGAGCAGGGGTGCCCCCACGGGAGAGGCTGGAGGCAGCAGAGCAGACGGACCAAGCAGCAGTGCTCAGACTTTCCATGTGTAGGTATATAGCACAATTCTGAGCTCATGAAATTTACAGGAAGATAGCTGGTTTTTGTGAGACCGTGAAGTCATAGGCGATGGCCATTCTGAAGGTAGACTCCATCTCTGGGGTGTTTTCTGCAGCTTTGCTCAGGCGACTTACAGATCTTCTCGGAAGGAACATTGGTGACATGAATTCAAGGCAGAGAGCTGTGCCAACCCTGCAGTCATTCTTTTGTGCTTCTTAGCTCACCTTTGTCTTCATGTATGTGCTAAATGGGGACAAAAGTCAAGTTTTACAAGCAGGGTTGAGAAGCAGTGTTGGCAGTTCTATTTTTTTTTTTTTTTTTTTTTTTGTGGAACCAAAGGATTGAACTCAGGCCCTTGCGCTTGCTGGGGAAGCGCTTATTCCCACTGAGCCATCTCCCCGGCCCAGAAGCAGTAAGTTGGTAAAAATTATAGCTTTAAATGTCATGGACCCACATGTCAGGGAGATTTCTCCAAGTGCCCAACTTCCCCCAACTTATTGTGTAAATAAGTTACACAAATTCCTGATGTGAATTTAGAGTCTCAGATGATAGTAACAGCTTATTTTAAAAGTGGGAGTTGGAAGTATTAACTTTACACCACTCCCTTCAAAGACAGCTCAAGCTGGATCTTCTCCCTTTCATGTGACAGCTATAACCGTCTCCCACCATGAAACAAGTGCAGGGGCTGGAACTGCGAGCGCTGTCCACTAAAATGTGCAGTGGAAGATACGCACGTTTTAAATACTCCAATATATAATTTCAAAGGAACTAAATCCTATCCGTTCCCAAACATGGTCCAGGGAGGGTTTTTGTGTGTTTTACTGATAGGCAATGTAAAGCCCAGGCAGGGTGCAGCTCCTTCATATCGGACACGGAGCCACAGCTCAGCTATGTCCAAAGAAGGATGCAATTTGCTTCTCTGTATGCTTGATTCCAATCGTGGTTTTGAGGTGCATTTGCAAAAGGGCTATAATCACCTTGCTTGTCCTTGCCACCTTGCTCAGGATCTCTGAAATTACTTGAGGTTTTCTCTCTTTGTTCTTGGAAGTTTGTCAAGAAAAAAAGAAGGCTTATTTCCATGGCCAGGGTTGCTGCTCAGAGCAGAAGGTGGGGGAGCGTCCAGCGAGCGGAGCCCACCCGCAGGGACTTCCGGCCGAGAGTGCCCCAGAAGTCAGGTTGCTCCAGCCACCTGTGCGTGCAGAATGTCCTTCTTTTTGCCTTCTAGAGGAGCAACAACTTAAGGAGCCCACCGATTCTGGCATGCATGCATCTCAAAAACCACATAGGGAGCTGCACTCCCATGTGTGTCCCAAAAAGGAAAAGGAATATGCTTAATATGAAGACATGGATCAAATGACAGCAGGCCTGACCTTGCTTATGTTGCATTTGGAAAGCACGGGACGGGACCCGTGAGCAGCGTGGCTGTGCAGCGTGCCATAGGCTTTTTCAGCACACTCCACCATAGCGGATGCCAACAGCCTACAGGACGACAGGTCTATTTTAGCTCATGTTTTCAGTCCACAGCTGGCTGGCTGCAGGCAGAAGTGGCATGGTGGAAGCAAATGGGCAGAGGAGAGCTGCTCAGCTCACAGTGGCCAGGAAGCGGGGAGTGGAGGGAGGAGGAGGGGAGGGAGATGGACCCTTCCAGGCTCCACCCCAGTGTCCACCTCTTCTGACTAGGCCCCACCTCCTAGCAGCCAGCTAGCTACAGCTCCAGGTGCACGCCATCCGAGCACCTCCCAAAGCCCTGCCTCTGAGCTCAGGAGGCGTGGGGGCAGGTAGACACAAGCCACAACAGGGCGTGTGGGCAGGACAGCAGAAATCCCCTTCTTCCTAGGAAGACCTGGAGAGCCACGGCCCTGCGTGGGATGGACACTGCACTCCACCACTGAGCCTTCGTGGGGCTGGACTCTGGCCCCACTGGCGTGGTCAAACAGCTGTCTGTGGGTGCTAGGAAGATGTTCTAAGTAGGCAGACTGACACAGCCCGCACCCTTCATCCTGTGGTGGGCCTCACCAGCCAGCTCAGCTGAAGTCCTGCTGGGCAGACTGAGGTTTTCCAGAGAAAACCAATTCTGAGCTGAGGAGGCCTGGAAAGCTCTCGTCCAACCTCCGGCCTGGCTGTGTGCATTCCACGCTTGCTGTTTCCACACTCCGGAGAGCCAGGAACTTGGGTGCTGCTTGCTTTCCATGTAAAGTGTGGGTGTGTGTGCATATCCTCTCTCTCCTCTCTCTCTCCTCTCTCTCCCCTCTCTCCTCTCTCTCTCCTCTCTCTTCTCTCTCTCCTCTCTCTCCTCTCTCCTCTCTCCCCTCTCTCCTCTCTCCTCTCCTCTCTCTCTCCTCTCTCTCTCCTCTCTCCTCTCTCTTTCCTCTCTCCTCTCTCTCCTCTCTC
>NDGN011464986.1:0-14492 GCA_002564285.1 Tympanoctomys barrerae
GGGATTGAACTCAGGTCCTTGCACTTGCCAGGGAAGTTCTTATTCCACTGAGCTATCTACCCAGCCCCCGAAATTTTATATTGTTTCTAATTATATTTTAAATTACTATTTTATATTCTTAAAAAAAAAACGAAACACCCTGTAAGCTTCAAATCTGGAGTTCAAAGTCCATTCATCTAAAGGAACCACTCAGTTTGTTTCCCAACTCTGGCTTTAGGAGAACATTTACCCTTTTCTCACTGATTATTTTCTGCCTTGTGTTTTATACTATTGCTTTTGTTTATTCTGTTAGGGTGTTTTTCTCTCTGAGAGTAAGCCCTTCTAATCCTTTAAAAATTAACTGCTGTATCATAGGACCTGGAACAGTGCCTAGCATATGATGACTTTAGCATACATTGGATAAATGAATATCTTACAGATATTTGAAGAAATATCTTTAAATTATATTTTCTGGATTCTTTATATTATTTAAATATTCTAAAAGGATGCAAAGTTACTGAGTATGAAAACTGCACACATTTTCTTTACTATCAACAGTGAAAGATTATGCTGCTTAATCCCCATTTTTCCTCCAAGTTAATGACACTATGCAAATAACAGTACACAGTTCTTCTAGCCTTACATCTAATTCCAGATACTGTATCTAGAAGAACAGTATCTAGTTCTTCTAGCCAGGCAGTTCTCACTTGGCACAAATGAGCAGCTCTGTTTAACTTATTTGAAGAGTTTATTTCTGATTTACAGTTAGATGGGGGCACTGTTATCTGGAGATTCAGCCTGTGCCCTGGAACATCAGGCCTATCCACTTGGGCTCCAGTTCATTTCAGGGCCTTTTTCTTTCATGCCCTTTGCATATGTTCTTTCTACATGGGCTGGCCTGATTACATGACTGCGGGTGCTTTCAAAAATTCATAAGAGAAGGAAAAATTCTTAGTGCAGGTATTCTTGTTAGTTGACTTAGAAATAGTGAAATGTAATTCTTGAAGGATGTAGCTGAGGTTCAGGGGAGGAGTGGCAGGAATGTGAATGAATGGGGGTCTCTCAGAGGCCACGGTTGGAAATCAACTTCCACAGGCTGAGCAGGCCTGTGGCCATAAGGAGTAAGTGCTAAAGATAATATCTGGGTTTCAAATTAGGATTCCCAATCCCAAGGTAGAATATTATCATAAATTAAAAAATTAGGAATGAAACTTGTATAACCAAAGATAATGAAGAAACTTAGTTTGAATACATACTTCTTGAAATTTATCTTGCTTCTAAAATTTGAGTTCTGTTTATGTAAAGAGAATGTAAAGGAATAACATGCTAATGTTTATTTTACTAGCCCAGCCTTAGTCCTATCATTTTAGAACTTTATTGTAACTATGCATATTAAATTCCATGTACAAAATGTCTCTCATTTCACATACGCTACTGTAGAAATCCACAAAAATGGATGGAATTCTCCTTGTGGTCTGTTTTTGACATTGGTTTCTCTGAAGTCCTCCTTTTAAAAACTTGTGGAATCAGTACTAGAACCCAGCAGTAGACAATTTGCCCCCCTACGCTTATTACTGAGATCCAAAGCCACAGTGTAACCACAGCAGCACTCCAGTAACTGTGGAAGTGGGATGTTCAGGAGGCCCATCCCCTGTGATTGCGGTTCGAAACCCTGCAGGAGGCCTACCATAGACTATCTGATTTCAGTCATGGCCGCATTCAGTCTTCCACATAATGCTGGGCTTGATTTGTTTTCTTTGGCATAAAATGTTATATAGGCATGAAATCCAGACACTGTAAAGTCAAGTAAATTTGGAATGGGATAGATGTAAGATGTGGCTGTACAAAAGGAGGTGACTTACATGGGCAGCAGAAGAAGCACAGCGACACCCTGTGCAGGAGTAGCTGCATAGTCTGAGACACAGATTACTGTAGTAGCCCAAGTCTTTCTTATTCTGTGTAAAGAAATGCAAAGATAGGAGCATTGCTGATATGGAACTGAGTGCAGTAGGGTAGTGATTCATTATTTTGTCAAAGTGCTTCACACCTGCCATGATTTATTGAAATATAGTAGGCATTTCTATTATACAAAAATATACATAAAATATATGTTAAAACATCAAAAGTTGACATATATATATCTTGGCTCAGGAAAACCAACAAATGATGCAAGAACTTTTGTTGGTTATACATTTAGAAAATCTCAGTGCCTCCCACAAAGAGTGCTTTTTTATTTTATTTTATTTTTGTTGTGTCTGGCTCTGCCCACCCTGGGGTGGGGCTGGCATGGCACATGGTGCTTGGGATCGAAACACAGTCCCTGGACTTGCCTAAGCCTGTCTAAGCAGGCACTGTTGACCACTGAGCTATCTTGCTGGCCCCCACAAACAGCACTTTTATTCCATCTTTAATTATAGAAAATGCAGGCCTGAACTAGAGCAGCTGTTTCTGCATGCCACATATTTATAGAATATTGTCTTGGAATTTTGTTTCTGGCTTCCTTTGATTTTATATCCATATTTATCAAGAGAATTCCTCTCAGTACTTTTTGTTGAAAATCTATTAAGGTCAGAGCTCTCTGGTTGGGGATGGGTGGAATGTTGTGATATTGCTGGCCAGACCTCTCTGCAAGAACTTCTTCACCAACATATCCACTTGTCCTGTCTCTTTTCTCTTCCCTTTCACAATTGTTGAGCTGAAATTTATTTGAGATAACTTACAAACATTAAATCTCAGAATCCTTCTCCTAATGAATTCACTCAGTGACAGCATTAAATTCATGCTTCTGACCTTGCATTTCCTGGAACTTGCTTCATAAATCAGACTTTTGAACCAATACTTATTATTACATTTCTAAGTCATCTCAAATTCAGTATGCTCAGAAATAAATTCCTGATTTTTACCTCTAAACCAAATTCTTATCTGAATTTTCCCACTCGGTGAACACCACTCCTAGCCACTTAGTTCTATAGGTCCTGAACCTAAGGATCAGCTTGATTTTGGACTCTTCCTCAGAACCACATCCTGGCAGTCAACATCCTGTCAGCCTGCCTCCTTAACATATTGCAAACCTAACTGTCTCTCGCCATTTCTATTGCTGTAACTCTACCCAAGCTGTAGACAGCTCTTAACTGGAAAATGGTATAGCTCTCTTTTCTCTGTTTCTCTAGGTAGGTTTGGCACTAGCTATAGGAAAATAACTGGATCTCACTTAGGTATTGCTTGCCATTTTCTTGACTCTAGCAGATTCTCATTATGAGAATGAAATCCCTACTTTTAACAAAAGCCCTATCTGATAGCACCTTACTTATGTAGGTCATGGACTTACTGGATGGTTTACTACTTATGCATGTTTACTCTGTTTGCTTCACACTAACCCTTTTCTCCTACTACTAGAGTATTTGATTTGGAATTCCTTCTTCTTTCAAATTCTTCTCCAAAGACTTTCTGACTACTTTTTCTGTCTTCGTTTCTCTTGGATTCACAAACATCACTTCTTCAGAGAGATCATCAATGCCACTGACCGGCAATTTGTAGGCATTTTACTTTGTCCTCTTTAAGATCTCATTTTTGAAATTTATTATTATAGATTCAGTTATGTTCTCCTTCCACATAAATATGTTGAACCCTAAATCCCAATGCAATTACCTGGAGATATGATCTTTAAATGCAGTAAGGGTGAAAGAAGGTTGTAAGGGTGGGACTCTAACCCGATAGGACTGTGGTCTTATAAGAAAGAGAAAGGTATTTTTCTCTACCATGTGAGCCCACTGTGAAAAGACAACCTCCTACAACCCAGGAAGAAGATCTTCACATGAAATGCACCCTGCTTACTTCTTAGTTTTAAGAGTTCTGGACTCCAGAATTTTTAGCAAATAAATTTCACTAGGTGCTTAAGTCACCTAGTGTATGGCATTTTGTTTTGGCAGCTAAGTGCATTGTTACCTGTCTCCCACCATAAAAAGGCAAGCTTCCTGAGGTTGGAGGAATTGTTGCTGTCCTCCTTACTGCTAAACCACCAGTGCAAGAAACAGTGCCAGTTATGTGGCATCCCTTGAGACAAAAGTATTACCTGAGCCAGACATGATGATGCACAGCCATAATCCCAGCGCTGTGGGAGGCTGAGGCAAGAACATCAAAATTTCAAGCTCAGGTTGGACAGAATAGCAGTTTAATGAAGCCCTGTCTTAGAGAAAAAAAAAAATCAAAAAGGGCTGAGAATACAGTTCAATGCAAAAGCTTTTGGTTCAGTTCTCTGCAATGAAAAAAGTATATACTGACTAGGTGATTTTTGCCTCTAAGACTAGTAAATGGGAGAGGGAAATATAAAAATTCAAGTTTTGCTGTTTTTGATAATTATTTGTCTATAAATACTTCCCTAGCTGACGTTACTTAATAATCTTGTTTAAACATGAAATATCTAAGTTTATAAAACAATATGAAAAATATTCAGGACTGAAAATATCTGAAAGGTACAAATATTGGGAGTTAATAACACACTGAGTTTTGGCAGCTACTATGAGAGAATTGTTAATCATGGGACAGTGAGTCTGAGGGAGAGGACTGCATGTGTGTATTTTAGTGGACACAAAAGTTAGATACCTGAACAATAGTGGAAGAACCTTTACAATTCATATGAATTAAAAGAAGGATATTTCAAAGGTTAATAGACATTGATAAAAACAGCATGCTGGGAAAAGACCCAGAAACTTCTAAGGGGAGGGCCAAAGCTGGAAAAGTGAAGCAAAGAGAAATTTTTATATAGCTTGAATACAAGAAGAGCTCTGGATTTAATTTTCAAGGAAGGTTAATTTCCTCCTTTGACTCCTCCTTCCTCTACTTTCTGCCATTTTTCTTTCCCATTTGTTTCATAACTCTTTCATTATTTTGTCCTTTCACAGTGTTTTCTGCATCCTGTAAATTGTACATCACTTCTGATGGACATGAATGCTATGAATTCTCTCCCATAAAGATCTGGAGTTAAGTCTCGCTTGTGCACTTGTTTCTGCAGGAGTGCCCCCCGGTTGTAGGATGAGGCATGCTGGGAAGAAGAGCAGGAAAGGGCAGAAGAGGCTCTGTATGGCTCTGACATTTCAGGCTGTGTCTTGTCCTTTTTCCTCTTGCTATCAGCTATCTACTGGATGCCTAGAAGAATCTCCTACGTACTTCGTTGTTACAACTTCAGCAGAACGAATTTTTGCTGTAACTTAAAGGCATCCTGTCATTTCTGGTTGACTAGAGCTGATTTTTTTTATCTGAGGTATTTTTATATATGTTGTAAGTATTGTTTCTCCTGCTTTGTAGTTGTTAACTGTCTAATTCCGATCTTTTTTTTCTAATTCCGATCTTAATATAGCTTTTTGTTTAACACAATGACATTTTATCAGTGAAACAGATGAAGTACTGTTTGTCATTTAACAAGCTTAATATCTGAAAGTAGATTTTATGTTCTTTCTAATGGGTGGTAAAAATGTTACTAAGGTTCATCCAGTTTCAAAACCCGAAGTTAGAACTTGGGGCTCTTGAAAGAGCAACATGCCGGTAGAAATGAGTGGACTCAAAAAGAAAGAACTATTTGAGTAGTATGCTTCATGGTGCTTGAGGTTTACTTAATCATGGTCTTTCATGATCAAAGATAATAAAGCTTTGGTCCTGCTCGGCACAACATTAACTTTATTTTCTGATCTGCTCTGTAAAGTTGAGTTTTATCATTGTGTTGCTGATCCAATCCCGATGAACAGAAACCCAGTAAGAAGAGTGTAGTTTGTGGCTTCAGCAGCCGACCAAAGCAAACATTCACAGGTCAGCTCAGGAGAAGGAAAACGATCTCTTTCAAGATGATTGCTACTCCCTTTCAAGATGTACAAGTACAAAAGTATCACTGAGCAGGATACCTTCTCATAGACCATTTTAGGACGTGTGTATTTATCAATCTTTTTCCATAGCCCTGGTTAATTTTAAATACTTAATTGCATTGGCAGAGGATGATACTCTAGCACAGATTCATTTATTTACCCACATGATAATGCAAAATATTTATCCAATGGTATTCTGCATTTCTCTTTTTCTTGTATTTCTTGCCCTTCTGAGTGTTGCATTTTCATAAATATATCAGGAAATCTCATAGTTGTTATCTGAGAGTTTTCTTATTTGGGTTATACAGGTCAAGTATTCACTGAACCCATGAATTGAAGTGTGAAATTCAGTGTGTAATTGTGTAGGCAGCTTTTTTCCCTCACAGCTTTTAGTGTAACAGTGGTGGGTGAGAAAAAAAGGATGTCACAGTGATGGTAATAGGCAAGGTTCTTGGGTCATTCATGGAACTAAAACTGTGTAAATTCCTAGCGACCTATAGTGAACCATTAAGAGGAATAATCTTGAAATATTCTTACACCAAAATGATGACTATGTTTGCTGGATTGTGGTAATCATTTCACAGTGGATATCTCAGGCAAAAAATAATGTTGGATGTACTGTAGACATTTTTGTCAGACATTGCTCAATGAAGCTGGAAAATATTCAAGGATAAACTGACATGAGAAATACCTAAAAATATAACTTGTGAAGGTAGAATAAGAAAGGATATAAAATGAACTTGTTCAAATATCTTAACATTGTCCCACAAATACTTGAAAAGCATCACTGAATATAGAAAAAGTAATCATATAACACTTCAAAGTTCAATTTGTCAGGAAGATAATTCTAAACTTATACATACCTAAAAATATCAACTCAATGTATTTTCAATACATTTTTGATGAATTCATTTTTCCTGAAAGGTCAGATAAAAAATAGTTGTGAGTTTAATAGCTTGGTAAAATTATATCACAATATAAATGGAGTAGCTTATGCATTATTTTAAAAAGTATATTCTCAATTACAATGGAAGCAAAATACAAGGACAACAATACACAATGTATCAACTATTATAACTGCCCTACTAACCTATTTCTAAATGCAGTTGCATATAAATCATATCTAGATATTATAAAATCTCAGTGTAATTGCGTTAGAAATAAATTAATGCAAAGAATATTGGGAAATTAAAAATTATATTTCAAAAAATTCATTGGTCAAAATACACCAATAATAAAAATATAATATTATGAAAAATGGATATTGATTATGTTATCACATATTAAGGACTTACATACAGTGAAAGCAGAATTTCTGGGAGCAATATATAAGCAACATATAGTATAAATATTGTAACAGAATATTTGAAAAGAAGGCTAAAATTAAATCAGCTATATGTCTAAAGTAGTAGTAAGAAAAGGAAACACCAACTGAACTCTAAGAGTGAGGAGTATCACTAAGAAAATGGAAATAGCAAGGCAAAAATGAACACCTTTCTGAATGAGAGAAAAAGAGTCTTAAGTCATATAAAGGCTTTAATTTTATTATTTATCATTATTAGTTTTTAATTTTTATTTATTTAGTTAGTTATTTGGTACAGGATCTCCCTACGCAGCCTGGCCTTGCAGTGGTCCTCCTGTCTCAGCCTCTCCAGAGCTGGGATTACAGCCTTGGGCCACCAGGCTGTTTCAGGGCCAGCACAGCAAGCTCAGGGCTCCGGGCTGCATGCCATGTGATACTGGGGGTTGGGTCCTGGGTCTTTGCACTTGCTGGGTGGACACTTGGACAGCCCAGCTATCTCCCCAGCCATTAAAGCTTTTAAAAAGCTCAGAACTAGAGATAGAATGAAAATGAAAGTATATTAGATTTCTGTTGTCAAACTTATGGAAAATGTTTGATAGCATTAGCAAAACAGATTAATTCTTGAATAATACAGTACAAGAACTAAGGGGAAATATAAAATTGGTTAGGAGAAAATAAGAATTTTGAAATATTGTAGCTCCTCTCACAAAGGAAAAAAATAACTAACACAAATGACAAAGGCCAGATCTACTAAATTTTCAATGAAAATGAAACATTTCTCATAAAGCTTTTTAGGATACATAAAAATGGCAAAGCCAAAATCATTTAAGGAAGTCTACATAACTTTGCTACCAAGAAAAGGACAGTGTGAGAAAAGAGAAAAGAACAAATTAAAATAAAGAAGGATATAACAGAGACAGTGACATACATAATAATAAAAATAGGACAGTAATATAATAAAGGACAGCATGAGAAAGAAGAGTATATTCAAATCTCTTTTATGAAAATAGATGAAAATCATATAATGGAAAAGAAAACCCATAGAGGTAAGTTAGGTTTTTCAAAGGAAACAGTATACTTTAAACTAATAATTAAATTATAAATTGCTTTTACTATTTCACAGATTAAGAGAAAATATATATAATTCTTAATGTGGTAGAGTATTCTATAATGGTCAATGTTTCAACATGATAAAAATTATGATTGTAGTTGGAATAGAATAGGATATCTTTACCAAAAACTACAAATAATCTATTTAAAAATCAATTTTTTATATGGTCAATTATTAGAAGTGTTCTCTCTGAAATCAGGAATAATACAAAAATATCCATTATTTTACTTTGTACGTAGTTTTTAATGTAGGTTCTAACTGATATATAAAAATAAACAAAACCTCAATAGTGAAATTGTCAAAACATGAATGGACACTTTAAACAAATGTATAACATAAATATAGGAAAATATGTAAACAGATAAAGATGCTCAACTTTATTAAAAATAAAGAAAATGAAGATAAAATCTATTTGAGAAGCAACTCTACATGTTTCCAAAACACTAAAAAGGTGGATAACCCTAAAGGGTTTAAATTCTCACACACTTCTGAGGGAAAATATATTACTGTATTTGAACTATGTACTTTTGCATAAACAATCCACCAAATCTGCAAACCTGAGAAACAGCCATTCATGTTCACAAAAAGACACTTTTATAAGAATATTTGTAACAGAATAAAACAGAAAGCAACCTAACTACTTACAGAATAAGTTTACATACTGTGATATGTTCACACAATTAAATAATAATAATGCAAACCACTGAACCACAACCAGTGCAGAACATAGCTGAATCCTAGATATTAAAAAAAGTTTGAGAACACTGTGAACTGGAAGAGATCACTTTTAATAAGTTCAAAGACACACAGTATTAAATATCAAAGCATAAATGTAACAAAACACAAAAGGTAAAATAGGCTACAGTACAAAGTTCCCAACAGTAATTATATAGAGTGTTGGGAAGGAGTTTTTAGGTAGCTTTCTATTATGCTTTGTATATATGTATGTGTATGTATATATGTGTGCATAATCAAATATCCAATATTTCAATATAAAATATTTTGAAAGTCTATAATTTTCTCAGGATAGCAGGGTTTTTTTTTTAAGAATAGTGACTGCAAAATTTAGCAGAGTATTTTAATAGTAGTAGTCTTATTGTCACTTAATATCCTCAAACTTCAGAAATATCAGTTAGAAATTGAATTCACTAATATTATCCCTAACCTGAATATAGTTACAAATTATGAGTTATAAGTTGAGTAAGGCAAATGTAAGATTCTTATAATTTAGTAGCACTTGCTTACTTATGACCAGCAACAGCATGATGTGGTGATAACTGGATAACCAGGCACTCAGTCTGCCTTTGTTGTCACCATTCTGACGTATTTGGTCAATTTGCCTACCCTTCCTTGACTTTATTTTGCCTATCTATGCAATAAGACACTGAGTGCTAACTTTTCTTTTGTCTTAAAAATAACACTAGAAGGGGCGGGAGAAGTAGCTCAGTAGAATAAGTGCTTGTCTGGCAAGCTCAAGGGCCTGAGTTCATTCCTCAGTTCTGCAAAATAAATAAATAAATAAATAAATAAATAAAATGATAAATAAAAATAACACTAGAAACATCCTTTTTATCTTAATGTTTATTCTCATGTTCTACTTTAATTCTCTTTTCCCTGAGCCACAGAAAAGAACACCTAAAAGCTGTACCAAAAT
The DNA here is from genome assembly GCA_002564285.1 of Tympanoctomys barrerae. Classification (NCBI taxonomy): domain Eukaryota; kingdom Metazoa; phylum Chordata; class Mammalia; order Rodentia; family Octodontidae; genus Tympanoctomys; species Tympanoctomys barrerae. Next base: position 9,903 of record NDGN011464986.1, read on the forward strand.
CATACGGAGGATTTTAGTTTTACCTAATTATTATGGATCTTCAAGTATGTTTGGTACAGCCCTTGCCTACTGCCTTTGTGGCTGATTCCATGTCTCCTTTTAGGGAGATCTTGAGTGGTCTTGCCTTTTTGATGATTCTGTTATGAATATTTCCCCTTGACAATCTATTCCTACCTCAAAATGTCTTGGTGCTCTATGCACCTTCTGAACTATCACCAAAATCCCTTCATAGAAATCATTTCTCATGATTTGTCTACAGTCAGAAGATGAATCACTTGGCAGTTCTTTAAAATTTCTATCCTGTTGGTCCTTTGTGGATGACTGGTACTTCTGAAGGTGTCTTGTCCAGGGGTACCAGTATTCCTAAGGCACATAGCCAGTAAGACCACACTATGTATCCAGCAGTTATCCATTGCTACAATAATGGTATGTAAGTCTTCAAACTCATCAGATTCTAACAAATTTGATGTTTTCATGTAGTTGCTTGCTTTAGGTTACATCTGAATATATGGACCTGCTGGTCTTAGTGGCTTACCTGCCACTATTATCTTGTGAAATCAAAGTTTCCCTTGAGTCTGCTTTCTTCATGGAAGATCACATGAATGGCAGGAGACAAAAAAGAACATGACACAAGCATGGCCTTTACTTCATCATATTTATTAGCATTCCATTGGCAAGTTCTAAAGCAAATCCTAACATTAAAGGGAGAGAATAAATATGTACAAATGTTAGGGAAATTTACTTTTTATTCCAATATAGGTAGAATATCATTTATTCAAAATACTTTGTATCAGGAAGGTCCTAGCTTTAGGTATTTTTTGATTTGGGAATATTTATGTAGACTTAATTAATTGACCAATCTAAATCCAAAAACAGAACCCCAAATGTTCTCTAGTATAAAATTGTTGACATTTGCTGTAAAAAATATTTTGATTTTTAAATCATGGGTGCTCAACCTGTACTTTTTAAGGTCACCTGAATAAGTGAATAAATAATCCAGCAAGCACCTGCCTAGTGAGTATGAAGTTGTGAGTTCAATTCCTGGTACCAAAAAAACACACAAAAAACCCCCCAATAATCCAGTTCACCAAAGCTAAAGCAAAAGGAAACAGCAAAATCCAAGAAACAAGTAAAACCACCAAACTTACCTTAGGATGTTACATAACATAAAGTCAAACTAGAAAGTAAAAAATTGCTTATGAAATCCCTACATTTGCAGTATTGAGCTGAGTTTCAACCTTTAATCTAGGTTCACACTGAATCATGAATTATCACCAACATTTAGAAATTAGCAGTTTCTCCTGATTTACATACATTTTAAGGGAAATGTGTATCCAAATGATATTATTTTATGTCACAATTGAAGTAGGACAAATGAAGAACATTTTCTTGCCTTGTTGAAATAGATTGGAAGAAATAATCTGTAAAGCAGTNGGGTATATTTGAGTTTATTTAATGATGACAGTCAGATGGGGAGTGAAGGAAGAACTCAGAGTTTAAAACCAGACAGTTCTGGTTCTGAATCCAGGCCTCTCATGATTCATAGTGTTAAGCAACTTCCTTAGGTTCTCTGAAACGGATGCCCTTGCCTATAATATGATAGTCCCACCTCTGACATATTGTTATTAAGATCTTTGTATGGTAACATGAAGTGATTAGTAAAATATTTTATGCTTGGTATTCAAGAAGTTGCAACAATCATTCTGGAAACATTTATAGCATACTCTGAGTATTTTAGTCTTTCCTGGACACCTTTTATAATATAATTGCTTCTTCTAAGATTAAGGTGTAATTTCACTTGAAATTAAGATAATATCCTCCTAGGAACACTCTAAAAATCTATGATTTAATAATTCCCCAAAAGAACATTGTTTGTTCATTTAGAAAACCATTCATTACATTGTAACATACTTTCAGATTTGCAAAATAAAGGGATACCAGCTGGTTGCTTTATTTTCAAATGACTACAAAGGAAACAGTAGGATTTTGGCTTTTTGGAATTTTCCTTTGAAAATTTTCACAACCATGTGTGGTTGGAACCTGGCATTTATCTTTTGCTTCCACACTGGAAACTTATACAGCTCTTAGCATTGGGCTTGGTTCACATAACTTTTCAATTTTTGATCAGTCTTTCACTTGCATCATTTCCCCCAGTGTGAAAAGCCCATGTTCTGTAATATGTCTACACAGTGAGAATAGGCATAGTAATTGTCCCTGGATCAAACAATTTACACAGCTACATCATTTATGAATAATAAGGAAACAAAATCTTGCATAAGTCACAGTTTTATGGGGATGAACAAGACTGAGTACATAGGATGTAATGAAAGTCAAATGAATTTTGTAACCATCAACTTGACAAACATAATAAAAATGTTATACAGCTCATATACAGGAAAATTTGCCAGTTTTCAAGTGACCAGCAATGCCCTTCCAAATTTTAATCCTTTTAAAAATTATGTTTTAAGGACCTTCAAATTAGTGTCTTAAAGATTACCTAGGTTATGAGAGACAATGTCAGAACCTTCTGTTTGTATTGTAAACTGTTTGGTACATCTAGGATATTAGTCTTGTACACAGTGGAGGAGAAAAGTGATTCTAGGAAAAGGAAGGGTACAGATGGCTTAAAAATTTGGTGTAAAAATTTCAATCTCTAATCTCTTTACTGGAAATTTTTCTGGTATTTGCTTATGGCTTGATGAGAACCTTCCCAAAGCAGAATTTCATATATTTATCTTCTATCAGGGCCTTTTAAATGTTTATGCCACAGTCTCTTAATAATGATCTTACTTCCTTATACTTGAAATTCAACATTTTCCTTGCATATAGAAACAAGACCTGTTTCTGACTAAATTATAATTTTATGAGTCAAAATTTTTGATTTGTTTGACTTGATGAGAACGTTGGCAGGACCTACTAGCTTTAACATCATCCATCCATCCATCCATCCATCCATCCATCCATCCATCCATCCATCCATCCAGCCAGCCAGCCAGCCAGCCAGCCAGCTAGCCATCCAGCCATCCAGCCAGCCATTCAGCCATTTAGCCAGCCAACCTGCATTTTAAAGCTATTTTTCTATGCCCAGACATTCTTTTATGCCCTAGAATACAAGGAAAAAACAACAACAGTAGTAGCAGCAAAACCAAAAACAAAGTACAAGTAAGCCAGAAATTTCCATCAGCACTTGGATCCAGCCTCTGTTACTTACTCTTTGTGTGGGACCAGTACTTGAATTCTCTTATCTAAGTTTCCTCATGTGTAAAAATTAACCAAAAATAGTGCCTTGCATCAGAATGTCCATTTGAAGATTAAATAATGTACATCTGTGTATTTTCTAAAGATTCCATATATTATTCTGAGACAATGCCAGCCATCTTTCCTTAGACCTGTCCACTAATCACTCCAAACCTGGCTCTTTACCTTCACTGAATTGACTGTCTAGTCTGATATAATAAAAGGAGCAGAAGATAGTAAAAATAAAAGTTATAAACATTGTATAACCTGTTAAAAGGTAGGTTCATGAGTATCTGGTTTCTGTTTGCAAATATCTTTTTTGATGGATTTGCAAAGAATCACTCAGTTGTATTATATATAGTCTTAGACTAAAAATGTTATAAATTTATCTGACTATAAAGAAGACAATTCTCCTATGCATGCATCTCCAAAGACCTACAAATACAAATGGAAAAAATATAACAAGATGCTCAGTATCTTTAATTGTTTGATAAATGTAAAATAAAACTGCAAAATATTAAAATTATAATCACTCAACACTTTGCATCTATTAGGATGGGCTATTTTTTAAGGAAAGATGTCAGTATGAGAAAAAATGTTATGAGGTCATCCAGAATGCTTATGTGTTGTTGTAGAGGCATAAAATGATGCATCAACCATGAAAAAAGGTATAGAGATTCATCAAAAATTAGATATAGAATTATCACATGATTCATAATCCCAATTATGGGTATATAACCAAAATAATTGAAATAAAGATCTTTAAAAAGTATCTGCTTTATCATCATCATTATAGCATAATTTATAATATCTAAGATATAGGAATAACCAGTTATGTCAATGAACAAGATTCAGAGATCTTTTGTTTAATACAATGCCTATAGTTAATAATGCAGTAGTGTGTACTGCAACATTGTTAATAGGACATAGCATGTGAAATATTCTTACAACAAAAATAAAATGTGATACCATGAAACTCTTGGGGTTAGTGGATACATCATTGACCTTGATGGTGGTGGTGGAACTAGTTTTGCATGTGTTCAAATTCAACAAACTGTGCATATTAAGTGCAGGCTTTGTGTATCAATCGTATTTCATTAAAATTGTTAAAACTTTTGCTCTATTTGATGATGAGGACCCTTGATAAAAATAATTGCTGTTTAGTGTGCCTTGAACAAACATTGTGATGAATGGTTTGCCTTCTTTATGTGAATAGTCCTTATGTATTTATACTCCTATCTTAAGAAAATCTTACAATATAGCAAGGTAATATTTTAATAGTGAGCAATTAACATGTAGCATAAGAGTGTTCCTCTTTAGCAAAATTAAAATGGCTAAAATTTATAATCAAGA
>NDGN011465004.1:0-13691 GCA_002564285.1 Tympanoctomys barrerae
GAATAAGTGCTTCCCTGGCAAGCGCAAGGGCCTGAGTTCAATCCCCAGTTCCAAAAAAATAAATAAATAAAATAAACTACTGCAGACCTTTACATTCTAGGCATTTTATTAATTTTCATGAAAGTCATATCCCCAGACACTGCTATCAGTAATTTGAAGTTAAGTGGAAAATCATTGGAAAACAGCAACTAGAATCCAGTATAGTGATCCGCTTTACACACATACTACCTACACGTGGGCCACGGAGACTGCAGTGTGGAGCGCACGCCTCCCGGCAGGAGCAGCTGCGAGGTGGGGAGACAGCTGTGGGCCTGCGCAGGAGCAGAGCGGCGAGAGCAGCGGCGTCGCCTCCCGAAGGAAGAACAGCTTCAAGCACGTGTAGCCAGGTGTGCTTTCTCTGGTATCAAGAGCCAGGCTTTGGAGAAACAAACTAAGTGTGTGTACTACCAAGTTGTCTTTGCTGATGAGAAATCCCCAGACCCACCCCTGCCTTCAGTACGGACTCGGGGCTTGCTTCCCTGGGAGCAGGGCTGGAGAACGGAAACAGGCTAAGACTGAAAACTTGCTTTGACTGAACTGGAAACAGAGGCAAAGGAAACGGCAAGAAACCCTTTTTAGTCTCGTGCTACAGCTGTTCCTTCCAAATGGGTTCGCATCTTTAACTTTGCAGTGCAATGATTAATTTGCTTCCCTGACCCTGGATTTCAGTAACATTGATGTCTTTATGGAGAATGAGTCACAGGCAAGCGTGGATCCGCCTCCGCTGAGTTCAAGAATTCAGCCAATTGTCAAGCCCAAATCATGTCTCAGCACTGGCGTCTGTGCACATGGTCTAAGCGTTCTGATTAACTGACATCAACCTTATTTTAAGGAAGTATCTTAATAGTGAAATAATACAGTATTGGATTTTTTTTTTCTATTTGGAGTCATTAAAATAAATATACTTTTTTTGGTGGGGGACTGACCAGACCTCCAAGACCAGGACAGGACAGGCCCCAGGCTCCCAGGGTAGTCAGCAAGCGCAGCAACATGAATCATCCAAGACAGGGGAAGGCCCGGCAGCCTGGCTCTGGAGAGCTCCACCAGCAGCAGCCCAGGCCCAGCCCCACAGCACGAGGCCCATCAGCTCTGTGGGTCACCCAGTTCCCATGGCAACCATGGCTGCGCATACAGCCCATTTCTGGGATCTGGCGTGGCCACTGCCATAGAACTGCAAACGGCAGAGGGGTTCTAGTGCTTCTGCTCTCCCTTGTTTGGCTGATTATCTGTCCCTTTCTTGGCTGGTTAGAGGTCATCTTATTTCATCTTGTATTTTATGCTTATTTTTGTTTTGGGATTTTTTTCTTTTCTCACTTCTCTCAGGTCTATTTTTCTTTTCTTTTCTTCCTTTCTTATCCATTTTCCTTTCTTCCTTCTGTCTTCACTGTTTAGGTTTCTTGCCTATCTTTTGCATTCTCTTCTATTGACTTCTCTCTTCCTTCGACTACTTTTGAATTTAAACTTTCAAGTGAGCAAACGTTGTCTCTTTTCTGACTACCCCTCCACACTCTGTTTCCTTCTTCCCTCCATGCCCCCAGTTTCATACAGCTCAGGCCGTCGTCCTGTGGCCTCCAGTCTTGACTGTCCTGAGGTTGGCCGCGTTCGTCGCTTTATCCATCTCTAGCACAATGTTTTTGGTCTTCCTTTTTTCTCTCTTTTCTTTCTGGTACTGGGCATTGAACTCTGGGCCCATGCTTGCTAGGCAGGAACTGCACCACTGAGCTGCATTTCTGGCCTCCAACACAACTTAACTTGCCCACGAAAGGGTAAAACCATTCCACTAAGGGGGAAATCAGGCACATGCACTGAAGTACATGGTAGATGTTTGGTTTTGTTATGTAACTTTATTTTATTTTAAATGATTCAATGCTGACATTTTATTTTCCAAAGTTTATCATGTTTACAAGACAAAAAGGCAGGTATCAAATACAGCAAAGAGTTTATAGAAGCAGCATTTTTCACATAGGCCAGTGGTATGAAATTAGTATCCGTGGTAAATACTCGACACAGGTTGATTTCCCTCTTGGTTTGGAGCTTGCTCCTGTGGTTACAGGTAGCAGATTACTGCTTACCATAGTTTTCAAGTAGTTAAGCTGTACTTGGAATGATTGTTTTCGCTAACTGTACTCCTTTAGCCAGGATGCCATACATGTTATGGTCAGTTTTCCTCACCTGAGTGATAACACTATGGTTGGACGGTGGTCACACTCACCACCACAACCCAGTGCCAGAGTATTCAGTGCTGAAGCAAATAGTAACTTTGCATCATTTACAAATCAGGAAGGTAGGTTCTTGGGACAGCTACAGTGAACCGCCCGCATCTAGAGCACAGTCCTGAAGAGCAGATAGCACCTAGGGAAGCCTCAGTCTGAGTAAGAAGGCTGTCATAAGAAACTGGCAAGTATCGACATAGAAACAGAATAAATTAAACAGAAAATAGAAAATGATAAGACACAGAAGCAAAATGCTGCCCCAGACCCGAAGACCATCAAGGATTAACTTGACACACAAAGATATAGATGAAATTCAAAGTCAAACACTGGAACTCCCTGAAATTGTAGCAACAGAAATGGAAAAAAATGTGGGAAAATGCTATAGAGAAAATAATCTCTCAGATACAAAGAATAGATGAGCTTAGAAAAGTGACGGAAACAAAATTTCCTGACAGAGAAAAGAAATGGAATCCATGAAACAGATCCAAACAGAAATCTAAGAGACTGACACCGTCATTGAAAATATATGTAACAGATTAAATGATGTAAAGGGTAGCATCTTTGGCCTTGAAGGCAGAACTGCAGCTAGTGATCATGAAAGGAAAAGCGATCTTGACAGAGCAAGAGATCGTGAGAAGTCAACCCAACAGCTACACGATGGTGCAAAAGAGAAAAACGTTAGGTTGATTGGGGCCAACGAGAAAGCCAGAGACGGCACAAATGCCGCAGAAATCTATTCACAGAGATAGTGGCAGAAAGCTTCCCAAGCATGGATAAAGAATTTGATATACAGAATAAATATACTAACTCTACCTCAACAGTAACAGCATCACCTAAATAATATATTTTCTGTGTCAATTTTTTATTAGATTGGTTGTATTTTAACAAGGGTGGTCAGAACAGCTGTAGGCACAAGCCTTCTCCAGCCTTGCAGAGACAGTTGATGTATGAATCTAATGCAATTTGGAATAAGAAAAAATAATAGCTTCAGGAGACATAAAGTCTTGTAATTGAATTGCAATTGTTTCCAATGAATAATGCTGTGAACACAGGCAACTTAATTATCCTATCTGCATCTCATCTGTAAAATAACGACAATGACATCTAGCTTCAAAAATAAACTGAGGGACATCTGCAGAGGCAAAACCTACAGCCCTACACTGTGGTCCCATGACAGTGACAACGAAGCTCCTATTAGAAGCTCCTTGTCTTAGGAGTGGTCTGCACAGCTGAGCTCTACTTCTGCCGTGAGCCAGAACACATTGCTGCAGGAAGGGAAAGGGGCCAGGGCTGCTGCTGGACCAGCCATGCCCCAGTCACCTCCTCCTAAGAGGAGGCCAGAGGGGCCCTGAAGGTGGTACCTGTCGCTAAGCATCCAGGTTAGCTGTGTGATTGTGCCTCTGAGCTTTTGCAGGAGACAGCTCCAGCCTGCGGATCTCATTCTTGTTAGCAAATAGTCAGCTAGAGCCAAACAGACACACTGTTCCATGTTCTAGGCTCCTAAAGATTTGTGAGACTTGGCTTGGACGCTGGCTCCTCCAGACACGTGGGGACGTTTCAAGTCCCCTGCTCACCCTGCCCTTGGAACCGAGGTTGCTGGGCACCCCCAACATAAGGAGGCCAGGCCTTAAAACTGAGCAAGGTGAGCTCAGGGTCTCCGAGCTGCCTCGGATGCTCTTGGGCCAGGGTTGCTCCTAATTTTCCTTCCTCAGATTCATCTTTCAACCCTAAAGAATGCGTACAAGTATTGGATGTTGGCCCCACTTCCAAACTTCTAGGAGAAGCAGAATTGGAGACAAGAAAAATATATAACTTTAACTAGTGACAAATTGCCATGACAATTTTCAGTTTAAGCACACAAACAGTGCCTGCAGGGTCCGCCGGTGCAGCATGAATGGCCTGCTAATGGCTGTGGCTACCATGGATCCTGTCTTTTCACACGCCTGCAGAAGAGCAGGGCGTCCTGGTGCAGTGGGTGCAAAGCACAGGCCTTGTGGACCCCGGGCCAGGGCCCTCTGAGAGCCCCAGTTCCAAGCGGAAAGCTGGGGTCTCCAACTTCCTGGGACCACAGCTGTCATCAGTACAAAGCATTTAGTGCCGGGCTGGTGATTCAGGGTAGTGCACTTAGCATATCACAGCAGCATCAAGTGAGAGAGGGAGAGAGGGGGAGGGGGGAGAGGGAGCAAGCAACAAATTCCAAAGTAATAAAAAATTTAAAGCTCATATTTATTTCTGTACTACTTGTATGCATGAGTTTCTGTATTTCAGATAATAAAAACAAAAATAATAATTATTGGTAATGATATAAAATGATTTTTTTTAAACACAAAATACGTTTTCCAGCTTAGCTCATGTTTAACTGCTACTTAAGAACACATTTTGTCTCTGCTCCTAACGGGGCACCAGGTGGGAATTTGTCACCCAGCTCCACTGTGTAACCCCCTCAACACATGTGGCTCCTCACACAGTTATCACTTTTATTGGGAATAGACTTGAAATTCTTCAAGGTAGAAGTCCACAGTGACTGTATCCTGCAGTCCCTCTGTGTTACGGCACCGCACCAGGACCTGGTGCTCAGACCTGAGCGTGACTTAGCCCTGTCCCTGTCCACCGGTGACAGCCACTCTGCTGCCCACCTCTGTGGACCCACTGCATTCATGTTTATGTGAGGCTGAGTTCCTGCCATGCTGGTCCCTGTGCCAGTCACAACACCCCTACCCTGTGTTCATGTGGGACCGAGGCCCTGTGGTGCTGGTCCCTGTGCCGGTCATGACACCTCCACCCTGTGTTCATGTGGGACCGAGGCCCTGGGGTGCTGGTCCCTGTGCTGGTCATGACACCTCTACCCTGTGTTCATGTGGGACCAAGGCCCTGGGGTGCTGGTCCCTGAGCCAGCCACAACAGGCCTCTCCACTTCTGCCCTATGGTATGAAACTGCAGGTTCTCATCTGTTTCCCTGGAGAATACTGCTGTATCTTGTAGATCTTTAGGCCCAACATGTGACAATTAGGGCCTGACCAGGCTGGAACTGGGAATCTGCTAATGACATAGATTATGTTGTCTTAAATTCTCAATATAATAACTTATTAATCACAAGGCTTAATGTGCTGCCGACCTTTGTAAACTCAAACTATGGGGCTTCTTTAGTTCTCTCCAACAGACCTGCGGATGTATCTCTTGTCCCTCCAGACGATGACCCCCGTGTGAGCTCAAAGTGTGACGACACTGCCCTTCTACTCGGAGCAGGAGCATGACGCTGTCCAGGCATGGTGTGTATCTGCATGTGTGTTGCGTGTCCCAGGGGCGCCATCCCCGGCCTCCCTTGCTGGGCCCGCTCGCTGGAGCTCACTCACTCAGAGTCAACACAACCATTTCTTATTTAAGACACTCAAAGCAGCAGAGAAAAAAGTCAGCGTTACTCGACAGATGGAAAGCTGTAGCTTCACATTTATGAACAGGGTGGTAACACATTCCCATAAAATAGACATAAAATTTAATGCCCTAGGAGAGCTCTTTGACGCTCTCGTTCTGTTTAAACAAAGCTTGGTAGAGCTTCAAAACAATGGACTTCAGGAAAATCAAGCGACCAACTTAGAAATGTAATGCATGAGCAAGCAAAAGCTACCATACAGATGGGGAGCCTGGTGACGTTCTGTGCTATTAATTAAGTCCATTATGGTGTGTCCTGTAATATCGATGATGACTGGAGGCCAAAGACAGGACTTAATAACTGATAGAGCATTAGCCTAATTTTGAAAACAATACTTTCATGCCCAAATACTTCTTGCAATTTGTAACAATTAATTTTCAAAGCAATTGCTACCTATGGTCCCTCTACACATATAAAAGAAAATGTTCTACTTCTGAATTTTCTATCATTTTCTAGACTAGTTTTTATATTATAATTTAAAAATTCATTATAAAAATTTGAACAAGCCTATCTTATCTCTATATTAGACAAAAATGTTGCAAATAATTTAAATGTTAGTGCAGGGGTTCCAGGTTAAAATTGAAATAGCTGTAAGTCATGACATACTACCCTTACAGCGAAAATCGAACTCAGCCCAATATGCTACTGACGAGGTGAAAAACAAGATAATGGAATGATTTCAAATGTATTTAATAGTATGCAATATCTGTTCTTGAGTGAAAACAATTGGGGAATCAAGAAGCTAAAAGCATTGTGTGTGACTTTTATAAAAAAAAAAAATCCATTGATGAAACAGCAAGTCCTGCCACGGAAGACCCAAGCCCAAGCTGCTGCCTTCATTAACATTATGGAGTATTTTGACCTCCTCAAAGGCTTTCTGAGTCACTTAAGTAAAAGAATAAAATATTAAATGTTCTCATTTTAAACAGAAAATATTCATTAACTCCAGAAGACATAAAAGAATCACTTAACAACCAAAAAGAACTGAATTCATGTAAAGTTCCTAGTTAGAAAATAAGTCCCATTTTAGCAGACATTAAAATCATTGAGAAAACATAATGGAAACTACCTCACGTGACAATAGGTTAAGGGTGGAAAACGAGCAATCACAATTTCAAATGTCCTTAAGAGCCATGACTGAGGTGGAGGAAAGAAAAGGCTCCAGCCAATTATTTACAAACGCGTATTTGCGGTTTTTGCACTGCCGTGTCCTGGAGACCCGCTGCTGTGCTCCTGTAATCCCAGCCTCCGGGAGGCTGAGGCAGGAAGGTCTGGATGTCAGCCCACATCTGGCAACCTAGTAGCTTGGGGAGATGCTGTGGCAAAAATTTTAGAAAGGCGGAATGGCAGCCCAAGGTGAAAGCCCTGTATTGGACGCCCAGTACATGTGTGCACAGGTGTGCACACACACACATGCACACACCCCACACAGGTGTGCATGCACATACATGCACACACATGCATGTGCACTAAAATTTCAGGGTCACAGACTCACTGAAGTGCTGGTGGCAGCCAGAGCGCCCCTCTAATCATGACAGAAAATCATCACTGCCGCAGAAGCAGCTGGCAGCTGCGCTTGGTGAGAACCGCGTGCTGCTAATTAAGTCTCAGTAATCACGGCACACCCCGTGCCTCGCTCCGGACCACCCACGGGCCACCTCCCTGCCCCGCCCCTGCCCTATCTGTGCCCACCCTGATTCCCAAGACCCTGCAAGCTCAGCTCCTGGTGAACTGACCATGGGGTGGATTGATACAAGACATAAAGTGCTCCTCAATTGAGCTTTGATTATTAGCATTTTTATAAACATATTTATTGTTAATAAATTTTAGCTTAGCCATAGATAATACTAACCATGGAGCATATTCACTTCCAAGCTAAATCATAACATGTAAGAATGTATTTTAACAATTTAAAAGCTGAAATTAAAAGAGAATTTTTTCCTTTTATGCATTTAGTGCAGGGTCTACAGGGTCTCACTACACAGATCAGACCCGTAGTGATCCTCCTGTTTTCAGCCTCCCAGTGCTGGGATTACACGCGCGGGCCACTATGCCCAGTCTCAATCTCCATCTCAGCATGCCCCAGAGGCGGAGCTGGCACAGCGTGACGGGGATCGAGCTCCAATCCCTGCGTCTGCCTAAGCAGGCACTTTAATGTGCTGAGCTATCTGGCTGTCCGGAGAAGTTATTTCTGCATGACAGCCATTCGGGCCAAGCCTGGGCATTCCACAGAGCCAGTCCAGGGTCAGCGTGGAAGTGGAGAGCCGTAAGCAGGCGGGGACTGCACCTGACCTCTGTGCTCACAGCCGGGGACCTGGCACCCCGCTGACAGAGACAGCAAAGGAGACGAAGCCCAGAAGTGGGCATCCTCCTTGTTATGTTCACTTTTATCAGCCCCTACTTGCAGGACATAATACTTAGCACTCTGCGGAAGGCCGGTACCCGTCCACAGCACGCCTTCTTTTTCCATCTCCTCCTTCTTCCACCTCTGGGACCCTCCCCTTTTGCAGAAGGGTCGTGCACCCTTTATTTTGCTCTTCCTTTATGTTCTGGGTTTCTCGTATGAGAGTAACCAGGAGCACTTTAGCTTATGTGTCTGCTGCATTTCACTGGTCTCGTGAAAGCTACGTTCCACCCGCCGCAGTTTGGTAAAACAATCTAATCTGGGCAGTGTCCATGCCCGGCAGGCGTCGCTGCTGCCTGAAGGGGTGCGCTGGAAAGGCGGGCCGAGGGCTGCCTGGCTCCAGCGTGGCTGGGCAGAGCGGGTCCACAGCTGCAGGCGCGGGGGCGGCCCAGGGCTCCTGTTAATTAGGCTCGCCTTGGCCACGGCTTCCTCGCGGGCCAGCGTGCGCCTTGTTAATTCTCTCAAGAGAAGCAATGAGTGCCGCGGTAACTGATGGCGTTCACGGCCCACCGCGGGGCTGAAGAGCTCGAACATGGAGCTGCTGCTGAGGTTTGTAAATATTTTATAATAGCTGGAGACATGTGCAGGCCAAGCCATTTATAAAGTTCCATTTCATTTACTGGAAAGACTGAAGACAATTATCCTCTTCTCAGAAGACTGGCTTTTAGGACAGCAGTGACAGGAGGACACCAGTTCAGGGGAAGTTTGAAAAATCCCTCCGTCCCAAATATGCAAAAAAGCAAGGTGCTCGCATGGAACCGAGTCAAAGCAACACAAGCACAGGCTCGGGCTTAGCTGGATAAACTTTTCAATAAGTTCTGTAAATTAAATGCTATTTAGATGCGGAAAGATGCTGCCAAGCGGCTGCTAATGGAATTCCACTGCCGCAGCCGGCACAGAGAGGCAGCAGAGCCGTTTCCAGGTGGGACGCGGACTCCTCAGGGGGCTGACTCCCAGTATGCAGCCTGCTGTTTGGAGACCGAGAGATGGTTTCCAGTGCTCCGGTCCAATTAATTCAGTCTATGGACAGAAAAGCACTTCCGGAACCTGCTTCCCGAGGTCCAGGTGAGGTGGGCGCGTGCACATCTGCCGCAGCAGCCTCCTCAGAGCCGCTGAGCTCCGACCCGCCTCCTACTTGCGGGCTCTGCACACGTCTCCTGCCAGGTGTGTAAGGGTGCGTGTTGGCAGAGCCCACACACTCTGGAGGTGGGAAGCCCATATTCAGTTATTTCAAAAATACTTTCAGCCTATCCTGTTCATCCGGGATTTTGTTTTTCCTGTCCTCTGTTCTCTAGAAAGTATCCTCCGTGCATCATCGTTTCCCCCAGACTTTCTCATCGATGTGTCTGAAATAATGCACGTGGCTGGATTGCATATACTTCTATCTTGTCAGGAGAATTTTCCCAATATAAAAATATATATTTGGTACTGGGAATTAAATACAGGGCTCGCCTGCGCGCTGAGCTACATTCCCCGGCCTGTGTGTGCGTGTGTGCATGCGTGTGTGCGATTATGTTGCTGTTTCCCCCTGCAGAGTCAGGGTCTCCGATCTCCTCAGCCACCAGGCCGCGCTCCCGCGCGCACGCCTCCGGCCTTCACCTGCAGAATGCTGGGATTGCCGCGTCGCCACCACGCTCCGCGCAGAGTTCTAAAGTGCTGCTTTACTGCTCGCCAATTAAGTTTATCAATTAACCTCAAGCTGTTTAAGTCCTAATATTTACCTTCTAATTAGAGCACTGCAAAGTTCGCCCTTCTAGAAGCAACATCTAAGGTACAGACGGGTGATGTGCCGACTCCAGCGGACGGCAAAAACCACTCATTACTAACAGCACCTGCTGTTGACAGAGAGCACAGAAAAGGGCAAACGTTCAACTATTTTAGTTTATTCTGTCTGATGTACTATTTGGAACTGTGCTGCATGCTTTTATGGATAATGGAAAATTTTCATTATAATTAATACATTTTCCATATAAGAAAACACAAATTAAGTTCACGAGGGCCAAAACCTGCAATGAGATAAAAGATGTCCCTATAATAACACTGAAAAAGGCAGAGGTGGCAAATGACCCTCAAAATCCTCAGACTCTTACGCCAGGGAGCTGATTTTCTTGTAAAGATCAATGAAAAAATGTATTAGCTCACCACAAAATTACAAGTCTACGTCTCCTTAGTTTACTTAAATATCCGAAAATCAGAACAATATTTTAGGCCTTCACCGCATCTACAATATTCTGAAACAAGGCAACGAAGCTATTCGGGGGGAGGGGGGGAAGCGGGAGCCCTGCTCTCAGCTGGTGCCCCCTGCAGCTGGCGTCTGGGCCTGGGCTGTGACTGCCCGGGACGGCAAGAGCCAACACAGTGCTATGGGAAGAGCTGAATGCCACCTCCAGCCGGCGTCTCAAGGATTAACTGAGCACCCACCAAGGACCAGGGATGTGCGCTGGCTTCAGGAGCAGGGACACTGGGCTGCCCTTAGAACAGTAAAATGTCACTGGGCGTGGTGGCACATACCTGTAATCCCAGCATGTGGGAGCCTGAGGCAGGAAGATTGCCAGGAGTTTGAGGCCAGCCTGGTCTATAAAAGTGAATTCGGGGTGAGTCTGCACTGCAAAGCAAAACCCTGCCTCAGAATCCCCAAAGAAGTAAGAGGCACAGAAATTATGGGGAGGGAGGAGGGGTGGGGTGAGGCGCGGCAGGAGTGGGGGTGCAGCAGCCGCTGCGGGGGGCCTGCGGTGCGATAGCAGATGATGCCGCATTTATTACCCTCCTGGAGAAAGGAAAGGCATCCCGCCTTCTACTCCAGGAGACAGAAATAAATTCAGGACAAGCGAAGGGCAGCCTGGGAATGTTTGGGTTCAATATTTAACATGTTTACAGAGAACAGGGCAGCAAAGGATCAGCGTCTCGGCGGAAACCCAAAAGCAATATTCGTGCAACAGACATGAAAGGGAGGCTGCTGGTCACCCCCAGGGGAGCACAGGACATTAAATTAGATATTGGGCAAAGCCAAAACCAGCACCCAGGGTGATAGAAGGCCAGATCCAAGAAACTCAGCAGTGCGGTATTTCGTAAAAAGAATACACAGAAACCATTTCCATCACAAAGAATTTTTTTTTTCCAGATTCACAGTCTAAAGTGCCATACTTCAGGTGGCAAGATTTGTTTCTATGTGTTTAACCAAATTAGGACCCAGATAATTATGCTCTTCCTCACATATGAGATCTATTGTCTTTTTATATAAAGGTATTTATATAACATTAAAGTTTTTATTTCCCTCATAGACCCAGAAAAGGAAGTGAGAACAGTAAGGCATGTCCCAACTCTGGTGCGTCCTCCTGAACCTCTGAGCCAGTCACAGACGGACAGACAGACTGCAGATGGGGAGAAGCCCACGGGCAGAAAGAGCTGCCAAGAAATTAAAGTTCTTTCGTGTTCATGGAGACAAAACAAAATGAAGAGGTTTTGTAAGAAATGAAATTGGATCCTGGTACTTTATTTTCTTTGGATCTCACAGAGCACTATAAGTTCAAGGCAGGCATCAGGCGGCACCGTGGAGATTTCAACAATAATAATTTTAAAAAAACCACTGCCATCTTTTTATTTTTGTAGAAGCTTCAGGATAAGATATTCCCATAGAAACAGAACAGAATGTCAGAGGGGAAAAAATAAGCATTTACTCTTATTTTCATCTCTTAAAAGAGATTTGAAAAACACACTTGTTCAAAGGATATAATACTGAAAACAAAATAATGGCCTTTCATGCATAAAAGGACAATTTATAAAACCGCAGTGAAACGATTTGAGTTCATTCACGATGCGTGTGAGTCCATGTACAGTTTTCTCTTCCACTTGCTTGTTGAAGCTCACAAAATGGCACTGCCCTCTGACTCGTAGGGGTAGCGGGAAAGCGGGTGGGTGGCGGGGATCAGCACGGGCGTCGGAGCCAGCACCACCCGACCGCTGAGACACTTGTGGCTTCAACTGTTTCATCTTCCACGGGGGATTTTTAATAACTTCCTAGAAGGTTTGAAATTCAAGTACCAAGTCAGAAGAAAAGATATTCAATGAATCCTGAATTTCAGTTGAATGATATATAAAATTTTAGTGTTTCCTACTTACTGTTTGCCTGAAGTTAAAATAAAATTTTCTTTTGATTTTTTTTTTTTCACCTCAAGGTCCTAATAAATAGTGAAGCTTCCAGGAAAATGGTGCACTACTGGGATAAGACAAGAGGCAGGATGCAGGGCCCCAGCAGCTGGGCTCAGCCCTGGCGAATGGCCCGGGAACCCCGCTCACTAAGCCTCCCGCTGCTCATGCGTTGGAAGGAGCACGGTTGGCACCTTCTTCCCGCGAGTCTCGTTGTGCTGTTGTGCTGCACCGCACTCCGCGACCCCGGTGCAGTGTTCGGTGTGCGCAGTGTGGGCTATTGTCATTACCGGCATTTGCCTTTGGCATTGGGATCTCAGTGGCCCTTGGGCAGCACCGAAGAAGCTGCCATCCCCGTTAGAGATGACTGCACACGTGGCAACACTATAATCTGCATGCTACTTTAAAACAGGTACTGAATAAAGCTGTAAAACAATGATGTTGCTCTAATGCATATTTCATTTATGTCCTGAACATATTAGACAGCCTGTCTTTCATTTCTGGGTTAGAAATCACTCCACCACCTACTCAGTATATATTCTGCAGAGATGAATTAGATGTCAAAATCGGACAAGAGTAGAAATTCTTTTAGGATTCACACTAGAGGCAGGAAAGAATCAGCTCTAGACTATGACTAATACTCTTCCGGGTGCAGCCAACAGAAACCAATCCTCGAGGTGCCTAGTTTATGTGGCACACGTGTTTTCATGGTCAGCCTTCTGGCCATGCACATGACGTGAGGATTTTATATTCTCAGCACATTCCGAGTTTCCCTGTTGCCCAAGAGCACCCAAAGGACCACTGGCCAGTTTTGAAGCATAATTTTAACGGCAATAGTTGAAACACTGAAGCACACAGCCGTTCTGTGAACACTGGTTTGCTCACAAACCCAGTCACTTGTCGGGCTGCCTTTCTAGGGAAGCTCTGCTCCTAACATTTCTACTTAGTGTGGGACCAGAGCGTGTGTCTCCATACGTGGAAGGTGCTTTCTGTGGCTGTACAGCAAGTGCGAAGCTGTACGGAGCATGCTGCCTGCTACACCCCTTCTCCTCCTGTCTTGCTTGCAAAATGATGGTGATCACCAGGAATCCTAGGCATTTGGACAAATGCTGCTGCCCTCAGCAAAATGCACAGGATTCCTTCAGAAGCCACAGCGGGCCTCGGTTGTCAGAATGGCACCAAGCTCAGTCTTCCCGGGACTCGAAGGGTGAACTTTGAAAGCCTGCTGGGTATTCATGACTTCGCTCTGCAGTTGAATGGAAAATCTGACTTGAAGGAAACCTGTGTGGGTGAAGAGTGAGTCACGCTGCCTCCCATGGAGGACAGGAGGGTGACACTGCAGTCTAAGTGTCACTCTTTTTTTTTTACCTTCTTTTCTTTTTATTCTGTGAGTTGGAAATTTCTTTTTTTTTCATAATTTTATTGATAAACAAATAGCAATGAGACAGTTTCAAATCAA
>NDGN011465012.1:0-18671 GCA_002564285.1 Tympanoctomys barrerae
GGGACTGCGGTTCAATCCCCCAGCACCACATGCCAGCCAGCCCCACCCCCCTGGTGGGCTGAGGTGGCCACACACACACACACACACACACACACATAAATTAATTAATTAATTAATTATTTTTAATAAGTATCTGATGGAAATATGGGCTAAATAAAAGACAAATATTTATAAAAAAAAATTAAAGAGACAAGGTTATGAAAATCTTAAGTCCTTGTCCCAGAACTGTATACTCTTGTCTGTTGGCCCACCTACAATCATACCTGTTCAGAGCTACAGCCTCTCCTGCGCTTGCCCCCAGGGCTGAGGCCCTCTTCCCCTGAGGGGCCTGACAGTGCTGCAGCAGGCACAGGCTGTACCACTGGAGGTTCAGCAGCTCGCTTCACTGGAGGGCCACCCCTCTTGGCCCCATAGTTCCGCTTGTGCTGAGGACAAAGAGAAGAGAGTGACTGGCACAGGTGCAGGCTTTGTGTGGCCCTCTTCCTTAACCCACCTACCCCCAGCCTCACCTCAAGGTGCAGCAAGTTCCACACTTGCTCCAGCGGGGGCAGGATCTTGGCTCGATGTTGGCAGGAGCCAGCATGAAAGTTCCAGAGCTGGGCCTAGGGATGGGAGTTAACAGAAAAATACACAAGTTGGGAGCCCTGAGCTAGAAGGCATAACACAACCCCTGCTTCATCCCCTGCCTCATCTTACCTGCTGTAGTCGGCCAATGCGGGGCCCCAGCTCAGCAAAGCTTCCCCCATACCGAAGGGCACTATGGTAGCAGCGTATGGCCTCCTCACTGTCATGCTCTGATTCATACAGCTGCCCAAGCTGTTCCCACAGCCCTGGCTGTGCTGGCTCCCGGAGCAATGCCTGTACACAGCCGTGCAGGGATTCCAGCTTCCCATGAAGGGGTCTTGGGGTGGGTGTCCTACAGAACGGAATGGGTTCAGGAAAGTCAGCCTTGGAAAAACTTTATGAAAGCTCCAACCTTACTCCTACCTCAGAACCTTTGAGTTTTCCACTTACCCTGGAGCATAATATGGTTTGTTGGGGTGCCCAGAGCTACTGCCATGTGAAGGGGGTAGGGGAGCAGGGATCGGGGGGTGCCCAATGCTTGCTGAGCATCTGAAGAAAGAAAGAACTTGTTATATACACAAGTAGGAGCAGTCTTGTCCCTAGAAGTAGGGGACTGAGAAAATAAGAACAGCTGAGGATGACACGGAGCCCCTGAGAATGGCAAAGACCCTTGAAAAATGACACAGAGATGGAAGACTGGGAGAGAAGCGCCTAGAGAAAGAGGGGTATGTGGCCCAAGGTCTCACCTGCCTCCAGGCAGCCATGCACTACGAGGAGGGGGATGGGGCGGACAGGAGCTCCAAGCCCCAGAGCAGCTCAGGCCCCCAAGGGCAAAGGCTTCCCGAGCAGCGCGGGCCCCTGGAGGGTCCACTGCCCGATGCATCCAGCCTAGATCAGGAGAGATTATGCTCTTACTTGGGAGCAAAACCAGTGTCGTCAGTGTAGGCTCAGCCAACCCATCCCAGCCTTCCCCCTTACCAGGTCAGCAGTGGCCCCAGGAACCCTGGAGATCGAGCTCGGCCCCCTGCCCCAGCTCTCTGGGAGGATGGTCCGGCTCCAGCCGCTCTGACAAGAATGCCCACTGTCCCCAGATGGCAGCCCCTGATCCTTCACACAAGATACTAGAGAAAAGAGGAAAAGGAGTACAGTAAGCTGATCAGCAGTCAAGGGCCCAGAAGCTGGGCTGGGCTGTTTGTGGCACCCACAGATCTTTCATTTGTGGAGACCCTTTCGCCCTAACAAGCCCCGAGAGGAACATGAGAATAGAGTGGCTGGAAACTGGGACGACAGGGAGGGAAGTAGATGGCTAGTGCAAACCGGTGGGAAACCCAACAGGACCATGCCAAATGCCGCGGTTGCTTACCCAGCCCGTGTGGGAGCGTCCTTTCACAGCGTTGGTGAGCTTCAGAGAACTAGCCAATCACAGGACTTCCTCTCTTCCCAAAAGGCCAATCATCACCCGTGTCTCCGCCTCAGTAACAGCCTAACCGGAACCAATAGGAGCAAGGTTAGCCCCGCAGGCAGCGGTAGGGGGCCGGGAGGGGAGGGTGGCGGAGCCGGTCAAACCGGCTCGGCCCCAGGTGACCCCGATATGACCTCGCGGCTCCCACCTGGGGTCCCCACCGTGGATGTGACACCTGGGCTGGCAGGGCAATAGCGGTAAGCAGGCTGGCTGGTCAAGACCCGTGCGGGTTAAGGTGATGTATCTCACCGGCCGGCCTGGGAGGACAGCGCTACCCGCCACTCTAACACACCGACAGAACGGACCATGCTCCTGGCCAGACGGCACAAGTCACCCGCTGCCCCGCCACTGCGGAGCCGGCCCCCTTTTCTCGTTAGAACTGCTCGGGGGTAGTTGGGCACCAGGTCATAGCGATTCCGGCACCCAAACCCTTCGGCGCTACGAGAGCGCTCCACCTCCATCGCCTAACACCGTTCCCAAACCAAGATCAAGTCCCCAGCCTCATACCTAATTCCTCCACTTCCCTGGCTCTCTCAGTCAATACCAACAGACGCACTCCAAACCAAACCCTCTTTAATCCCCCAACTTCTGAGAAGTTGCGCACCGTGGTCCCGAGTGTCCCCGCTCGCGTGGCTCCTGTATCCTCTATGCCCTTTCCCTGCCGGAGCCACGCGGTTCCCCCATGGCCCACGTGGCCCCCACCCCCCAAGGGAGGGGGGGATTTCGGGGGTTGCCCGTGACGTGGCTACTTGCGCAGCGGAAGCGCGGTGTAAGTGTGTGTGTGGGGGGTCCTTATGGAGGGAAGAGGGCGGGGCTCGACAGGCAGTGACATCACCCCTGTCCCACTCTCACCGCCTACTCCTTAAAGAACCCAGAACGTTTCGTTTCCTCCTTCGTGCCCCCCCTTTCCCGTAGATGCTGGCTCGACCCACGGCGGACACAGCGCTCCCCTGTCCTGGACACCTTCTCTTTAGCCCTAGCTAGTAGTCTTTCTGACCTCTCTCGGGCCAGGAGCTGCATCCCGAGCCTACCCCGAGTTCCCGCAGGTAGGGAGCCGGCTCCGCTCCCAGGATCGGTCCACTGAGAGTCTAGAGTACAAAGAACCGCGAGAGGCAAGAGTAGAGTACAAAGCGGCGGGGGCGGGGCCAGCGCTCCAGCTGGAGCAAGCACTGGGCAGGAAGCCGGGGGAGAACGCGCGGCCAGGGGTTGGGGGCGGCTGGAAAGTTCGCCTTCACTGAAAAGCGTGCGCTGTGGGGAAATTTCCACCCAACCCACAAAAGCAGAAGGATTTCTGGTGAAAACAGCCCTCCCTCCCGCAGAGGCAATGTCATCTGTTTTCATGGAAGTGCTTGGACCTTACAGGTCCCGACGTGCCGCTCTGCGGCGAGCCCTAGTGGACACTCGCGCTTCTCGGTCCGCCCCGAGGTTCACACGGAGTTTCTGTCACAACTCTACCTCAGAGGCAGCAGCTTTCCTATAAACTACCAATCCCTAGACGAGTACAATGCTTAACTGGTTGAGTAGAACGCAGGCTGGCTGCCACCCACGATCTGCAGGGACCCACCGACCAGACTGGGCAAACGAGGACCTGGCAGACTAGGTGTCAGAGAAGCAGATCCCTACTAAGGAAGTGGTGCCCAGAGCAGTTACCAGGAAATGCAGCCAGTTACCAGGAAATGCAGCTTCCCTTTCTACGACGATGACACTTTCCCTCTGCCACTTCCCCTTTCCCACGGGGAACTGACTCAGCTTTCCCTAAACTAGCTAGTCCTAGCCTCCAGGACTTCAGCTTTTATCTACAACCCCTACGCCAGCATCTGGGAATACAATGCCCTCCCTTGAGGACGAAACTTCCTGTGCACTAAACACACTTACTCTAGACAGCTGCCTCTGATGCTTGCCCCCACCCCGGACCCCCCACCCCCGGCTCTCACTTGGGGCCTGATTCAGGCTTGGGGTGGCGGTGTGTGAGTCAGCCAGAAAACCTTCCCCTATTCCCACTGACTCAGCCCCGCCTCCCTGAACTCAGACACACAGTCACAGGCAGACACAACTCTTCAGCCCACACACTGCTCACCACCAGTCCCGCGGAATTTCCCCCTCTTTTCTTCCCCACGACGGCTCCTCCCCGCGCGGGGTAACCCCGCGGCCGCCGCACGCACACCTGTTCCCAGGCCCGGCGGCGGAGGCAGGCTGGCAATCAACTCTCACCACTCTCGCTACTGAGTAGAAAGAGCCCTCTTGGACTCCCGGTGTCCACACGAGCCGAGAGGAGGAGACAAATACAGGCAGGTACAAAGACAAGACACTCACCGATTTCTCGAAGACAGATGGAAGACAGACGCACGAGGCCAAAGGCAAGCTGGGAGGGTGACACACTCCTGGGGCAGACATTCCAGACTTCCCTAACCGATCCACAATCCCGAACTAGCAGTTCCGAAAGGGTTAATTCCGCTCCCTCCTTGGACACGCCCCCTCCATCCGGGCACTCCCGGCAAAGCCTAACTCCGCCCCCTCCATCCGGGCTCTAGACTCGCGGACTTTAACCTACCCCCTCCTTCTTGAGCCCCTAGAGAAAACCACTCCATCAATCATACCTACTTAACTCTCTCTGGGCTTGAGGCCGACGAGCCCCTCCGCAGAGCGCCCAGCCACACAGGACTCGTCGAAGAGGCCAGCCATGTGCACATAAAGTCTCAGTACAGCCAAAGACAAGACCCTGCTGCTGGGGTTTTACCAGACAAGCACGGGTCGGCCGCACCGGCCCGGCTCAGGACCCCGGCGGCAACCCGCTTCCCGCCTGTCCCGATATTGTCTGGTGGAGGCCAGGTGCTAAAGGCTCGTTTCTTACCTGGGAGAAGGCGAGGCGGGGGGTGTGGGGGACAGAAGGGCCGCCGGCTGAGGCTCTGCTGTGACTCAGCCACCCGGGCAGGCCGCCCGCCCGGGATTCCCTTCCCCAGCCTTCCCCCGCAGCCGGCCCCTCCCCGCCCCCCACCGAGGAGTGACAGTGCTGGCCTTGGCCCGCTATGTGTCACTGCGGGCCTTGTGTCTGCCTCTGACTGGGCACTGTGTTCACTAGTCTGTCTGACAAGGTCGGTTGTGTGTGGGTCCAGTTGTCTGTCTCTTGGGTGCACCTGCATATCTGCTCATCTTGTCTCCCTCAGTGCCTGTGTCTGACGCGTTCCTGTCATTATCCCTGTCTACATGACTCCACGGGGCTGTCTCTGTCTGTGTGTCTCCCTGGCTCCTGTCTCGGTCTTTTGTCTGGGTCTGCCTCTGTATCACTAGGGTGATCACGTGTGTCTCTGCACATGTCTTTCTGTGTTTGCCTTCATGTTCCTGAACAGAGTCAGAGCATACATTGGAACAGGCTGACCCAGCTGACTCCTTGCCTCACTCCCTTGAATTCTGGCATCTTTCTGGATCAGTGATCCTTCTTTTTGAGTCAGTGGGGGTGGGGGGTGCTGTCTTCAATTAAATTCAGCCCCATTCCTAAACATTCTTGCTTATTCTCATATCTCCCATTAGAACAACTGCTAGCACTTGGTGAATACTTGTTATATGCTACACACTGTACTAAACATTTTACAAATTTTGATTTTACAAATTAATTTCCCCAAACTTGAACATAAGCAGCACTTTGATTACCCCATTTGGTAGATGAGGAAACTAAGGCTCTGGGAGATTTGGTAATCTGTCCGTGTTGATCGTGCAAGTGACTGAAAGAGCTGGGCTTCTTTCGAGAGCCACATCCTAACCACTCTTCTACACTGATTCTGTCCACTGCTGTCCCTTGGTTTTATTCTCAAAAGACCATCTCCTGGGCCAGCCTTCCTCAGCTCTATCCTGTTAACCATCCCAAAGTTTTCACGTCCTCTAAACAAGATATGGATAGGAGGCTGTGCAGTAAATCTTAGAAACCATGGGTTTCTTGGCAATGAAACTCATTCAGTTAACACAGTCATTCAGCACAAATCCACAGAAGCGCCCCAATGTACAAATTATCGTGCCAAACAGAGGCGTAAAAGACAACAGCCCTGCTCAAGAAATTCAATGAGGGCTGGCAAGGTAGCTCAGCAAACTAGGCACCTGCTTAGGCAAGCATAGGGAATGGGTTCAGTTCTTGCCACCACATGCCGAGATGGCCCTGGGAGGCTGAAAGGAGGATCGCTACGAGTCTGAGCTGCACAGTGAGACCCTGTACCAAATAAACTATAGGATATACAAAAAATTTTAAAGAAATTCAGTGAGTAATAAGAGCAATGTACACTCCAATTATTTAAGTTCTTGCCTTAAAGGGGAATCTCCTACAAAGGAGAGAGGAACACAGCAGGGCCTAAGGCAGAGAACTGGCAGAAAGAATGAAGGAAGCAGAAGAGAAATAAGACTTAAGATGCTGGGAGCAAATGGGATGGATGGTGCAAGAGGGAGAGAATGGGACAGAAAGGGATCTGGGAGGGAAAATGAGACACTAAGATTGCCATGGCTTAGTCAGTTGTGGCAATGATCTTCCCACATCAGTTTCCATACAACTTTCATAAGCCAAGCTACTCAACAACATACAGGACCAAAGCCCTCTCCCTCCCAAGAAGAAATTATTCCAGGGGCATCTCACATATCCTGTACTTTCAGCTTACAAACAGTAGTTTAATTCAATCAGCAACTGATTTGTAGCAGTGGGTATGTGGGGTCAAAGTAATTTGGTGGTACCAGAGAGGTGGATAAGGTACAAAACTAAACTATTCATAGGAGATAGAAACACCATAAACCAGGAGGGCTGAACCACTTAAACACACATGGTAGGGGAAGGCTGAGTTGGACTGGACCATTCTGAGCAGTAAGCATGATATAGATCATATCAAGCATTTTCAAGCATGGAGGGCACTCAAGGGGCCAAACTTACCAGATGGAGCTTGGTGTGCCCTGTCTCATTGGAACCAGCACCCCAGGAGTGGGGTGTAGCAGACCTCAGAGGGGTATAATGCTATCAGCCTGGCATTGTGCCTCGGGGGAACCTAAAAAAAAAAGTAAGTCATAAGTAGGGTCTCCCAGGATAGAGGATTTCCTTGTGCTCTCTTCCTCCCTCAGGAGAAATTTGGGTCTGGTGATTAGAGGAGATGGGAAAATTGGTTTCCATGGTGACTAGGAAAAGCCATCCCCAAAGTGGTCCTCCAACCTTCCCCTTCAGGAAGCAGCCTGGAGCAGATGGTAGTGAATTATGCTACAGCATCTGAGTAAGTTTATAGTGGACAACAAACCATAGGTCACTCTTCCCACAGGACCTTCTTGCTAAGACTAGCAGCATCTCTTCACCCAAGCCAACTTCTGTCCTGGCCCCAGGGCATGCAGACCCTCTTCCTTCAGCTCTGCTGGCTTTAACCCAGAGGTTCCTCACCAACCTTATCCAGACACCAGGCAGTCAACTCCACCCTCTGGACTCTGCCCCCTCCCCTTCCCCTAAGGCGGGTGCAGGCAGGTCTTGGCGAGCAGCACAGGTGGCCAGACTAGATGAACGGGCCCAACAGGGAGGAGCCTTCCTCCTCTGCAACAACTATCACTCTAGGCCTGAGCCTGGAAATGGCCTCTGCTGCAAGCCCCCCTCTATCCCACCCTCAAGGCCATATCCTGTTTCCCCATCACCTCCTTCCTCTCTATGGCCCAAGAAGGTGACAGAGGCCCACTCCCTTCTCTCCAAACCCTCAGAGACAAAGAGATACTTTAAGTTCAGGGCCAAGAATCAGGTATCCATCTAGGGGTCAGTCCTCAATCAAACCTAACCTCAGACATTCCTCAGGGACCTATGTTTTCTATTCCCTAAGCCATGGCTCTTAGCCTGTGGACCCAGACATTTTGGCTCCCAGTACAGTCTCCATTCCTTGCCTTTCCAGCCCTCATCTTCCCCCTGCCCCAGAGTCTAAGGTCTCCAGCCCCCAGCCTCCATGATGCAATGTGCTGCAAGCTTCTGTGGCTGCTGATGACACTGCCCCCAGGGAAGTGTTATTTGTAATACAACCAAAGCCCCTCACCAGAGTAGTGGTCAGCTGCAGGCTGGGAAAGCCAGGCAGGAAAGGCCCTTCTGCTGGAAAGGGGTTGAGGCTGGAACTATCCCAGACAGGGAGGGAGGTTCAGAATGTAGAACTAGGGAGTAAGAGCAAGAGCATATTTGTGGAGTTGACAGTATTTGTGTTGTGGTTGTATTGGAGGGAAAGAGTGCTGGGGAAGGCCTGGCCTAGGGAGAGGAGAGTTGCTAGGTCTTAGGATGAATCAAGAGAAGTGAGGAGCAGCCAAGGTGGTGGGGTAGGTGAGGGGTGTCTGGATACCAGAGTGGGGGAGGGGCCAACAGCCATTTAAAAGGCCAACTCCAGAGATTTAATCCCTCACCAGCCCTGGCCCCAAGTAGGAGGCTGTAATTCATCTGTCCAACAGCTGGGGTGGGTGTGTGATGGGGGGGCATGTGGATAGGAAAGGGGAGCTGGGGGAGGGGCCAGGGCCTTCTTGCACACAGAGCCAAACAACAAAAGAGGAAGCTGAAGGATCAGCTCCCAAGGGTCCAGGCCAGGCTGTTGACCTGCAGGTGGCCCCCACCTGGTGGCCAACAAGACTGTAGTTTTGACTCAAAAATTCTTAGCCAAGAAGTCAATGGATACAAAGGTGGCATCCTGGTGAAAGCCCAGGCTGAGCAACCCCCAGGTGGGCTGTCACTCCTCCTACCTCCCCAGCTGCAGCACAGTCCCGGACCAGACAGGCCCTACAACAGACAGCCTCAAATGCCCTGCTCACCAGCCAAATCTCCACAGACACGGCCTACCGGCTCCCCCTCCCGCCCGCTCAAAGTGGCAGCGGCCACACCAAGGCTGTCCCTTTAAATCATTACCACCTCTGATTGTGTGGACTAACCAAGGGCCCTGCCCCCCGGGCAGGCAACTTGCCACCTCCCCCCACCACGAGTCCCCAGAAATGTGAGGGATGTTTAAAGGGACAACGGACAGGCAGCTGGGTCTCTAACCGCCCCCCCATCCCCACCTTATATACACTCACAGCCTCTCTCCCCAGGAACACAAGGCGCCCCTGCCCTCCAGAGGGCCCCCCAAATTCCGGTTCTATCCACACCCCTAGAGACTGCTAAAAGGAGAAAGGGGGCTAGAAGTGGGGGAGTGGGGAGCTGGGGTAAGGAGGTAAAAGAGGGATTCCCTCCTCCCTCAGAGCCCCAGGGGACAAGCCAGAAGGGAAGGAAGAGCCCAGAAAACAGCAAGACACAGCCCCGAAAGGTGCCTCGGGCAGACCTGGGGCGCACAGGCTGTGGGGCGAGGGGAAGTCAAGCTGCACGAGACGGCGGGTGGCGCGGCCAGTGGGCGACAAGCCCAAGTGGGGGAGTGGAGCAGGGAAGACTCGGAAAGAGGCGAGACCGAGAAAATGGGGAGACTGAAAGGGGGAAAGGGGTCATCCGGGAGGGTATAGAGGAAAATCGGAGAGGGGAGGGCAAGCCAGGCTGGGGTTACCTGCTGGGTGTCTGTCCCCCGGCGGTGCCCCCACAATCCGGGTAGGGAGGGGGGAAGCAGCGGGGAGGGGGGAGTGGGGGCTGGGGGGGGCGGGGGAGACGGTCCCTCCTCTGCCTCCTGGGCCTGCCCCGGCGCTTGCAGCCTCTGCCTCCCTCCCTCCTCCTCCCCGTCCCTGAGTCCCGGAGTCAAACAAAGAACTGTAGCAGGCTCTCCCCAACCCCCTCCCTCCCTCCTCCTCCTCCTCCTCCTCCTCCTCCACCACCACCACCTCCTCCTCCTCCCCTCCCTCCCTCCCCACCAGCAGGCTCCCTCCTCCTCCCTTCCGGTCTCTTCCTTTAACTACCCGCCCCCCCAGCCCCCAACACTAGTCTCTCTCCACCCACCCACCCCAACCTTTTACACATCCCTCAACCTAGCTCTGTTCCAACTAGGCAAACTGTGGAGTCCCTTTGCAAAACGAAAGGGTCTAAAGAACAACATGGGAGTGGACTGGGGTCTTGCTTCAAAATCAGAAACCACAACACAATTATTTTTTCACTGCCAAAGGAATAGTCTTAGCTATTTCTCGAAGAGAGGAAAAATGATCCTAAAGAAAGCAATACAAATCTGATGAAAGCCTTTATCAAATAAAGTGCATGGAGCAGTCAAGCTAACCCCTAGTGTGCCCTCCACCCCAACTAACACAAAAGCTCCAGTCCTGCCTAATAGACTCTTAAGGTGATGTCTAGTTTGGAGCAGGCCCAGCATCTATAAGAAAAATACGAAATATTTCATAACAAGCATTAATTCAGTGTTCATTTTGTGCCAAGCACGGTACTAAGTGCTTTGCATAAATTATCTTATTTTCCCTATCTACTTTGAAAGTTGATGTTAATATTTAAATATCCTAGATTAAGAATATGACGTTGTAAGAGGTTCTGACCTTTCTAAATCCTAAAAGCCACTAAGTGGTAGAACTGACACCAGAATCTGTCTGACTTGAAATCTCAAACTCTAAGGCACAGAAAAGCAGACAACTATTTTTACTAATGCCATCACCAACCCTTTAATATGCTTAATAAAGAAGAGTAGTCATAACTATCAACTAAACCTTTCTTCCCAAATGGGATGCCACAAACTGATCCACGTAATAGAAAGAAGACCCTGACTTTTCAAACTAATGTAGTACTGTTTATTGACTCTTTTCCTTAGCTTGGAGACCGGAGCGGGTCCTCGGTTTAAGAGGCCGTCAGGTGCGTTTCCCAACAGACAACTCCCTTGGGGGCAGCTGTCTTGCAACTACTGGCACTTCCAACTTTAGATGGAGAGGGGAATATCCAGGTGGAGCAGCAGGTGAAAAAGTAAAAAGACTTGTAGGAAGCTCTTTCAAGGGTGAAGAGGCCTTGGAGAGGAAGAACTGTGACAATCTAGATCATGGTTCTCTCAGCCCTGCAAAGGGACAGTCTTTCAGCAACACCACACCCGTATCCCTCCCCCTCACAAAAATCCAGGCCAGAGTTTTCCACCTGCACAATGCTAAGGCCAAGAGAAGGGAGAGGAAAAAGAGATGGCACGGGACTGGAACTGGACTCGGGCTAGAGGTGGGAGAGAATGGAAAGCAGAGGAAGCCTCATTGCTTGGCAACCATCCCGGGGCACGTGCAGAGGTGACATCATCCTAGGCCACCTCTAACACAGACCTTTGACCCCGATGGGGACGAAAGCGCCCGCTGGCTAAGCTTCCCAGTAAAGTCTTAGGGATTCTGGGACCCTAAAAAGGAGACGTAGGAAACCTAAGTGTCCTATCATTAACTCTTTTAGTCGGGTCCAAGGGACTTGGGCCCACCGCTTGCCTTCTCCTCTCTGCCTCTAACCTTGACCTCCCAACCTATATTTCTGACTGGCGACTGGACACGCCCCTCAGAGAAGCCTTGCCTTCTCTATCTTAGACGAGATCTCTGGGTGGGGTGGGAGTTGGGGCACAAAGTACCGGTTCTTGTGGGGCCCTGTGTCCTATCATCAAGATCCCTCGTGTCCCCGCTGGCCGCCAGCCGGAATCTCTGGGTCCCCTACACTCCCGCCCCTCCCGCGCTGTTTCAGGGCGGAGTCTGTGGAGTTGAAATCAGGACACAGCGAGAAGAGTTATATAACCCTGAGAAGCGGAGAAGGGCGAGTGGAGACGAGGACAGACGGTCCAAAGGGAACCAAAGAAAGTGTAAAGAACTCCGGGGCCCGGGGCGATTGAGAAGGAAACATTAGGAATGGGAAGGGCTTTAGTGTACATCAAAGAGTAGGATTTCGAGGGAAGACTTGATGCGACGGCCCAGAAAAAGTCACCGAGCCNCTTCCCCTAACAGCTGCAGGGCCCGGGCGGGTGAAGAAGCCTCAGGAAAAGGCGGTAGTACCCGCTCTTTCCCTGGGGGAAGCAGCCAAACCCAGAGTCTAGGAAGGCCAGCAGCTAAGCAGATGGAGCTGGAAACCACAGCCCCGCCCAGCCCACCTAGGAGCAGGGGGCGCCAGATGGGTATAGGGTAGTGTGGAACAGGTAGCCCGCCCTTCCATGCCAGGGTGGACATTTACAGTCCAGACCTTCTGAAACAGGGCAGACCGACCCTGCCCTTTAGGCCAGCGCAGAGGTTGAGACGTACAGCCTTGGACTAGTTTGCAAATACAGGATCAAGCCCCCCCCCCTCGCCCCGGCCCCGCCGCGCTACTGGTCGCGCAGGCGCAAGGGGGTGCTCGGGCGCGTGCGGTGGAGGGGGTGGGCGCGAGCGTGTGGGAGCGCACGTGCAGGTCCCAGGCACCTCCTTCCTTCACCTCCTCCCCTTTCGCTCATCCTGTCGCTTTTTAATATCTGCTTCACATTGGCTACTAGGGTCCTAGCGTCAGCAACATCCGCTGCATCGGATTGGACAGAAGAAGAGTTCGGGAATCTGGCTCCCAAATCTCGTTTGCCTGTTACTCTGGCAACAAGGCAAGCAAGCCAGGAGAAGGAATAGGAGTTGAGCTGAGTGCTCCGCCTGGGTCCTGCCTTCCTCCAGAGCGGCTCTGAGTTCATTTCTGCTGTGCTTCAGTTCGCTGCCTTCCCTTCTTCCTTCCAAGGTTCTCTGTGCCCGGGAGCAAGATGTCCTGCTCTCCATCTTCCCCGTCGTCCACCAGCTCCCCACCCTCTTCAATCCTCATCCCAAAACGCAGCCACAAGCTACAGTAGAAAGGAAGCGAATCTGCGTTGCTTAGTACCCAGCTCTCGGGTCCTCTCCACTATTTACCCCACCCGGGAGAGGCGGGGTCGCCCCTCGCCACGCCCTTCACCCTCCCGCCCATAATTTCCTGAGAGGGTGCCTGGAAGACAGGAAATCAAAGGGGAGCTCTCAGTACATCTTTCTCTCAGCCCCGGGCTAGGGGCTTCACTACCACAACTTACACCCTACTCACAGGCCTCCGAGCGCTGAGTCTGCGTCTCGGCCTCGCCATCTCGTGGCTACACTAGGAAGGTTCAGCATGGAGAAGAGCCTGAGCCTGGCGAGGGATAGAAAACTAAAGATCACAGGGTAGGGATAGAACCAGGGAAGAGAAGGCAAAGCCGATAGAGGCCGAAACGAGGAGGGTGCGGTGGAATGGGAGGCCACTGATGGGGCTCTCTGGGCTCCCGGTAGGAAGGTAAGCGCTGAGATTATACACTTCACCTATGGGAAGAACTAGTAAACCAGTGGTACACCCCTGTCTAACCACATCTGACCTCAACAGGCCATCGCACTGACAGGTTTGCCAACTCTACCGTTTAGTCTCGCCCTTCATTTAGGACAGCCACCACGCCACACCCGAATGTCGGGAAGGGGAATCCCAGCCCAAGGGGATCTGGGCATCCTTTCAGGCCCTTCTTGATGTCTGGAGCCAAGACCTCTGCCTCAATAGTTTTCTATCATCCTCACCCTTCCTCTTCTTAGGGATCCGCATATTCTGTGTTCCAGTCTTCTTCCCAATGGATTCTCCGAAACCCAAACATCCTTCCCCAGGTCTTCCCCTGCTGCGACTCTGACATCCCACCCACCTCGTACGGAGATGGTTTCCCTCTTCCGGACTCCCTAGCGGTTCCCCGTTACCTGGTGGTGGGAGGGAGGGTCCCAGGTGTTCAGGCTCCTCAAAGCCTCCCGGGGGTCGAGCGGCCCCCCCGTGTCCCTGGACGGGTCTGGGGGGGCCGCTCCGCCCAGTGGCGCAGTTGGATTTTCCAACACAAACACCCGCACCCCCTAGCTCTCTCAGACCCGCCCCCTTCTTGTGGTCCCGCCCCTCTTCGCGCTGAGGCTGTCTCTCCCGCTCCGCCCCGCTTCTGGTCTGTCTAGCTTGCGGGGCACCCGTGCCAAGTAGGAGGCCGGGGGCGGTGGCGAGGTTCAGGTTGCAAAGTATAGGGTCCGCCTCTGATCCCCGCCTGACACATCCCTTTTCCATTCAGATCCCGCGCCCTTCCAAAGTAAGCTCCGCCCCGCCCGCTCAAATCCTTCCCGGAGGTTTAGCCACACCTTCTTTAGGCCTGCCGCCCTGCCCACTGGTCCAGGGCCACGCCTCCTTTCCGCTGAGGGCTGGCTCACTTCCTTGCTCCTTTTCATTTGCAGTAGCTGCTTACTAGTAGTTCCCGTTTTCGGTATGTGCTAGGTTTCTTCCCTCCCAAAATCACCACCATTCCACTGAGAGACTTAGGGCTTGTGCTCATGGGAATTTTACTGCACTGAGCCCCAGTACAACTCTTCCAACATTATGGCTAGCGCCACTGGCGATCTCCAGGGCCGCTTGGCCAGATTCATCCAAGGTCAAAGCCTTAATGAGATCCAGCCTCAGTCCAGGATGCATTATCAGTCTTAGTGCCTAGAGGCCTTGACTGTCTCTCAGGCAAGGAAGACGAGGAGACCTCCTCAGCTGTCCAGGCTCATAAGTAGAGCAGTACCCCTCTTGATCCAGTGATCAGATGTCATGGCCCCGGACCGGAGGTCAATGCCTATGACAAAGGAGGCCCGATCTGTGCTGCCTGCCCGGTTAGGATAGTAATAGCAGGGACAAGAGTACATGCCTAGAGGAAAAAAGAGGGAAAAAGTCAGACCCCTGTGGCCTCTTGGAGAGGCCAGGAGCACTTGAGGACTAGAACAGAAAACAGGTCAAGATCCAAGCAAGGAGGGACCGGGGAGATGGCTCAGTAGAATAAGTGCTTCCGTGGCCAGCACAAGGGCCTGAGTTCAATCCTTGCTTCCACCAAAGAGAGAGAGAGATCCAAGCAAGGGGCTGTGTGTGTCCGTGCATGCCTGTGATCCTGACACTTGGGAGGCTAGAGCAAGAGGACTGCTGAGAGTTTGAGGCCAGCCTTGGCTACATAGTGAGTTTGAGGTCAGCCTGGACTACCTAGCAAGACCCTGTCTCAAAAAACAAAAACACAGCACTCGAGAAGCTGAGCAGAAGGATCACCAGGAATTTGAGGTAAGCCTAAACTACATAGCAAGACCCTGTCTGGAGAAAATATTTTTTTTTAAAAATCCAAGCAAGAGATAGTGCAGACAGATCTCAGGGAGCTGTCCCACCCTTGGCACTCTTCTTGCGGCTCTCTGCAGGACGAAAGTGGATGGTGGGCATGAGACAGACCAGCTGCATGGGCTCTGCCTCCACCAAGCAGGAGTTCTTCCGGTCCCATCCGGCACCCTCCAGGTATAGGCCTCGAACCCAAACACCATCCTGAGGAAAGACAGGGACAAGTTTAAGGGAAGTCTAAGCCCTAAGTTGCTACCACCCCTGATCTAACTTGTCGTCTCTCTTCTCTTGCATTTATGTTCCACTCTGCTCCCACCACTGGCCTTCAGGAGATCCTTTTTTGCTCAGTTGCCCAAGTTCATGCAACTTCTACCTTTGGTGGATACACTAGGTTGCTGTCATCCACAGTGGAAACAATAAACTCCCAGGAGAGGCTATCCACTGAAATCTGGGGATTGAAGATGAAAATAAGGATGGCCCACAAAAATGAGAGCCAATATAAGTTCTCAGCATCCCGGTCCCTTCCGTTTCCACATAGCTCACATTGTTTTGGCGAGCTGAAGACTGCAGTACTGCAGTGAGGAAGCCTGTGGGAAACGTGAAGCCAGACAGCCAGAAGATCACAGGAGGCCGGGCACGACTGGCCCACAGCTCAAACTGCTCCACACGCATGGCCAGGTCCCGGGTCCATGAAGCCAGTGGCTTTTGTGAGGGATACGCCTGGGAGAAGAGGTAGTGTGTGTTTACTCACCACATCATATGGTCAGATCCTTTTTTTGGAAGACCAACAGCATGGAAACTACTAACAATGGCACTAGTAAAGATTGAGTAGCCCTTATCCAAAATGCTTAAGGCCAGAAGTGTTTCATATTTCTGAGTTTTTCTGATTTTGAAATATTTGCATAAACTACCCATTGAGTATCCTACTCAAAAAACTTTTGAAGATGAGGTTTTGTTAGAGCTGGGTGAAATGGCACACGTGTAATCCTAGCATTTGGGAGGCTGAAGTAGGAGGATTGGTGTGAGTTTGATGCCAACCTAAGCTACATAGTCAGTTCAAGGCAGGCCTGAACTACATAGTAAGACCCTATCTCCAAAAAAAAAAAAAAAAAAAAAAAAATTAAGGGTGATATTTTGTCATATTGCATAGGCTGGCCTTAAATTCATGATCCTCCTGTCTTGGCCCCCCAAGCAGCTTGAATTAGATGTATATACTAGTATGCTTGGCCAAAGTCTAAAACTTTTTGAGTATCATGTTGGCACTTTAAAGTATCAGATTTTCAGATGCTCAAACTAGTATTAGCCAGAGTACCATTAATGAAGCACCTACTGAGTATTGTGTCTAGTATTGGGAATCTTTGAAACATCCCTGGGGAGACTATTACTTGCCCTGAAAAGTCTGTAAGTTAGTGAGTTATGTAGTCAATCAGTGGATGGCAGAGACAGATTTAAACCTTAAACTTGTCTGGCTTCAAAGACTAGACCATCTGCAGTTTGCTATCTGTTCCCCAGAGCCAAGAGATGAAGGGGCTTGTTGTGAGAGGAGAGCTCACTGTTCAGCACCAGTAGGATTCACAGTGGGATCATCTTGCCTTGCCCCAGAGTGGAGGAACGTGGGCATCAAAGATGCAGTTGAAAATCTCTTCCAGGCTCGTTGACATGACAATGAGGCCCTGGATGCCCTTCTCAAGGTCTGTCAGTGACAACCTGAGCAGGATGAAGTGAACGGAGCATTGGAGATGGAACAGTGCTGTGAGGGATGGGGTGAAGGCCTTTCCACTGCCCCCTCCCACATTCTGCACAGCACTGCTCCATCTTACAGGATCGTCTCCATCAGCTTATTGTATCTCTGGATCTCCTGCAGAAGGACCACATTGAGGGGGGAGGGATCGAGAGCCAGCAGTTTTCTGGTCCCCTCATAGTCAATCATCTCAGGGATCTTCTGCTTCACATCGGCAGCCAACTCAAGAACCTGAGGGGGTGGAGGCTCTGAGGGCAGCCCTCTCCTCCTCAACCCTTTCAAGCCCTACACCTGTACATTCTTACCTTCTCTTCCCTGCTCTGGCCACCAGCACTGGTAGGTGTGATCTGAGGCTGCAGGGAAAGCAGAGTTTCAAATAGAGTTCGAGCCTCAGTTATCTGGGAGGCCACATCAGCATTGGGATGCTGGCCAAAGGCCTCAGGGGGGTCCATGCTGGGCAACAAGCTGATATATTCCTTGTAAGAGGCCAGGCTCCCATCCTTGGGGATGAAGTAAGTGTCCAGTGCTGACAACCTGGGGAGCACAGCATAACTGTCAGGCTTTGATTCCAGGGCAGGACCACAGTCCCTCAGGATGTTCTATTTAGGATGACCTGTCTCTTGCTCCCCATCCCAACCTCATAGTCTCTGTCTTCTCCCTCTCTCATATTCTCTCCCTAATCCTGCCACCTGCTTTGTTTGTGTCTTCTAATGTCCTACTCGGTGCCACTACCACCCCTCACCGGTAGGAAGGAGTTGATAGAGCTTGATCACAGAAATAGTCATTGATGTAGGTGGTGAGCAGGCGCCGGTCCCAGTCATCAGTGACGTGTCCACCATAGTTGATGCCGGCAATGAGGTACTTGAGTGCATCCCAGGCTGTCTCCTCATACTCATCCAGATAGAGGCTTAGCAGGTTCTCAGACACCTGTGAGTGGTCCCCACCAACATCCCAGCCTCATGTGTTACAGCAGAAATTCCGCCAGTAACACTTTCACAGGGGCTGCCAGCAGATATCCCTGCCAGGGAGTCATGGGGTAGGAAGTGTAGGGAGAAAGAGCTGGGATCAGGGAACCCTGGTGAGCACAAACCTCAAAGTCAGAGTCATTGAAGCCATAAATAATGTTCCATCCAAGCTGCAAGAACTTTTTGCGTTCCAGTAATACAGAGTGGAAGAAACAGAGTGAAAACAGCAGCTTCTTATATTTGGCAGGTTTGGAGCAGCGGGTAAACTGTGGCTCTGTCATCAGTTGGTAAAGACGTGTCATGTTGGCCTTTAGACCCTGGGGACACCAAATACAGAGGTGGGGTGACATGCGTCCTGCTTGGTCCTGCCAGGCTCACAGCTGTGCATAGTTGCAGAGGCCACTCTCTGCACAACAGTACTGGCTGAAGGGGTGAATGAAAGCTGAAGTCTAGCCCTGGATCTCATGAGGCGATGAGCACTCATTTGTGAGGCTGGGTTATCCACATAGAAAAAAAATGAGATTACAGGTCTGGGGCTTTTGCTCAGTGTTCCAGCACTTGCTTTTCATGCATGAGTCCCTGGGTTACATCCCCAATATAGTAAGTAAATAAATAAAATTGCACCCCTACTTTATACCATACTTGATCAATTCCAGAGTGAATGAAAAATGTAAATGTGAATGTCAAAATTTTACCAGTTTCAGGAAAACAAGCATAGAATACTTTAATAATCTTGGAGGAGGGGGCTGGGGAGATGGCTTAGTAGAATAAGCACTTGCCTGGCAAGCACAAGGGCCTGAATTCAATCCCTGGCTCCACCCAAAAAAATAAATATAATAATAATCTTAGAGACAAAAAATGTTTTTTACAAGAAAGGAATACAGAGCCCGGGGAGATAGCTCAGTAGAATAAGTGCTTGCCTGGCAAGCACAGGGTCCTGAGTTCAAT
>NDGN011465013.1:0-14107 GCA_002564285.1 Tympanoctomys barrerae
TAGGTAAATCTGTAATAAAATTGGAAGTACAAGTATTTTTCAAAATGTTTGTTATCAACAGAGCGTGCCAGTGGAAAGTGTTATTTCTTTTCTTTTATGGAAAAATACTGGCTTTTCATTTCCTGAGTAAAATAGCGTACCCTCGGTTGGTAATACCTGTTGTTACTCATTCTAGGACCCCTGCAAAGTGAGATGCTCAAGTCTCATGTAAAATGGTGTATTTGCACACAACTTGGTGTACCTCCTCCCATTTACTTTAAATCACCTATGGTTTATAATATCTAACAATGCAAATGCTGTGTAAATAGTTGTTATGTTGTATTCTTTAGGGAATAATGACAAGAAAAATGTCTTCAGTGTACAGTAGTATCTCAGTTTACTAGCTTTGTTCCACGTTTTTAGAAAAGATGCCACATTTGTGTTTATGTTTGAAAGATGGCTAGTGTCATGTTTGTCACCTGATGCAGATTTTGCAGTTTTCCTGAACTAAACACTATACTGTACTTTTTTCCAAATATTTTTGTTCCTCATTTGATTACATCCATAGTTGCACAACTCACAAATAGAAGGGGCCACCTGTGCTCTTTTAAGGCACTTAAAATCAGAATCATGTGACTTGAGTCTTGGGCAGTAACTTACTAGTCCTAGAATTTGGTTCCAAATCTATTAACTGTATAATTTTGAACAAGTTTTTAAAATCTATTCCAAGTCTTTTTTTCATGAGTAAAATGTTTTTCCTAGTTTTAAATTATTTTAAAACCTATTCTCAAGAAATTAATATTGAAGATTTCAGTGTTTATTTTGAAATTGCTGTTTACATTTTTTTCATTGTTTTTTAGAAGTATTTAATTACTTTTTTCCTTAACCATTTTGTAATGTTTGCATCTAAGCTCAAGTTTATAGCACTGTGTGGTTTTGATTAACAGGAGGCTCTACCTTTTGTGGCATTGCGTCACTATGCCTGATGGGTAAACTAGAAGAAGTTTTTTCAGAAAAAGAACTGAACAGAATAAAGAGATGGTGTATAATGAGGCAACAGAATGGTTATCATGGACGACCTAATAAGCCAGTGGACACCTGTTACTCTTTTTGGGTGGGAGCAACTCTGAAGGTAAGAGAAATAATAAAATAAGGAACCTATGCTCTGTGTTAATAGTAATTCTGCTAGAAGGTTTGGTCTTTGTCATGTGTGTTAAATATATTTAGCCGTAGGCTACTAAATTCTGTTTGTTGCACTAATCATAGTTTTCTTATACAACTCAAATGGTTGAGTACTTGAGTTTTATACCTACTTATATTTATGTAAAACTTGTTATATGCCTACTTTCATATACACCTAATATCATAAAAAGCCTGTTACTAAACCTAGTTGTCTATATAATTCAAAGATCTATTTTTGGAAAGTGATACCAATAAAGATTTTATGAGA
This sequence comes from Tympanoctomys barrerae, assembly GCA_002564285.1. Classification (NCBI taxonomy): domain Eukaryota; kingdom Metazoa; phylum Chordata; class Mammalia; order Rodentia; family Octodontidae; genus Tympanoctomys; species Tympanoctomys barrerae. Next base: position 1,430 of record NDGN011465013.1, read on the forward strand.
AGCTACTAATTTTAAAAAATAACCAATTTCTTGAAAAACTAAGTTTTTTATCTTTCTAAGTATTCCAAATTTTCTTCTATCCTTGATGCCTTTTAATATACTAACTTCATAACATTATTGAGCCAGTAGTCCTACAAATTCTGTATCTTAAAAATGTTTTTCACCTTTAAGAAATATCATGTAGTTATCATATTCTAAATCTAACAAAAACATATATTCATTTACTATATGATATCCTTATTTTCTCTCATAAACAAGACTCATACATATGGTTGAAACATATTCAGACAAGAGAATGACACAAAAATGATAGCAGTAACCTCCACTTTCTCCCCATTTCTCAGCATCCTGATTTTTCTTTAATGATAGAAAATGTCTGATATTCACAAGCAGGGAGAATGGTGTAATGACTACCCATATATCCATTAGCCAGTCTCAGTTATCTCAAAGCCATCATCCATACTGTTAAATATTTTCTCTTATTCACTGTTATTTTATGACAAATCCTAGATACAATTTTTATATTTTGTAGAATTCTTCAAGGTAAATGAAGTGAAATTTAAATGAAACTAACTTTAAATCAGAAGCTTAAGCAGGGTATAGTTGCTCACACACACACCTGTAATCACAGCACTCTAGGAGACTTAAGGTGGAAAGATTACAAATTTGAGCCCTATCTGGGTGACTTCGAAATATATAGATATATCAATAACTTTAAGTATTACATCTAAAAAATTAGTCATAATTTCTCATCATTAAATATGCAGTCAGTGATGACGAATCATATCAAGAAGCACATAATATCTGGTTGTCTGTCCTTTTGATCAAAGTGCTCCAGAATTGTCAATATGATTTTTTTATTATAAATTTCCCATTAGCTTTTTTTTTTTATTTTTTCTTTTAGTGTATTAAAAGATATAACATATGCAGTGATTGTCATTACATTCACAGTGTTGTATAACCACTTCCCTGTTTATATGCAATTTTTCATCATCCCCAGCATAAGTTCTAAACCAGGTAAATGTTAACTTCCCACTCACCCCGCTACCACCTCACGTACCCCTCACCCCCATAATTAAGTTCTTTACTATTCTCTGTTAATTTGCATATTCTAGGTATTTCATACAAGTGGAATCATGAAATATTTGTCCTTCTTTGTCTACTATTTTACTTAGCTTGTTTTCAGGGTTTATCCATGTTGTAATACATATCAAAATGTCATTTTATGACTAAATAATATTCTTTTTTGTTGTTGTTTTTCGGTTTTTGTGGTTTTTGTTTTGTTTTGTTTTGTTTTTTGGCAGAACTGGGGATTGAATTCAAGCCTTTGCACTTGCCAGGGAAGCACTTATTCCACTGAGCCATCTCCCCGGCCCTGGCTAAATAATATTCTACTGCATGTGTATACCACGTTTTTATTCATACCTCTATTAATGGTCACTTGGATTGTTTCTATTGGTTGTTGTGAATAATGTTGTGATGCACATGGTGTACAACACATGTTCTGATTCTTTTATTTATTTTAAATTGCTGGTCATATAAGAGTTGTTTTGTTTTGTTTTGTTTTTTTCTTCATACTGGGAATTCTCAGGACCTTATGCTTGCCAGACAGGCACTATGCAGCTGAGCTGTATCCATGGCCCTATCTTTAATCTTTGAAGAACTGCTAAACTTTTCCACAGCAATGCACCATTTTACAATCCTTTCTACAATGTGTAAGGGCTTCAGTTTCTTTACCCCTGTACCAACCCTTGGGTTTTTTTTTTCTCCTGATTTGTTTGTTTGTTTGTTTTTAGGGTTTTAGGGTTTCTTTTTAGGGTTTCTAACGATAGCTCATTATGGTTGTGATTTGCATTTCTATTAGTGATGCTTGAACATCATTTTACGAGCTCATTGTTCACTTATATATCTGCTAGGAAGAAATGCCTATTCCAGTCTTTTACCCTCTTTTCAGTCAGGCTTTGTTGGATTTTAGTTCTTCATTTTATCCATTTACTGTGGATATTATCTTTTATTCTGGACATTAGTCCCTTATCAGTATATGGGTTAGAATATTTGTCTCCCTTTACTTGAATTGCCTTTTAACTATTCGTAGTGTCCCTGAATGCCCAAAAGTTTTGTTTTGATACAGCTCAATTTAATTTTCTAGGGGCTGGGAAGATAGCTCAGTAAAATAAGCGCTTGCCTGGCAAGTACAAGGACCTGAGTTCAGTCCCCAGTACTGCCCAATAAAACCCAAAAAAACCAAACAAAAATTAATTTTCTTTCACTTGTACTTTTGGTATCATATTTATGAAATAATTGCCAGATCAATGTCATAAAGACTTTCCTTAAGCTTGCCTTTTAATTTTATAGTTACATAGTTGATGTTTAGGTCTTTCATTAGGCTTGAGTTAATTTTAATACTAAGTGATATAAGATCTAGTGTCATTTTTTTTTTTTTGCAGTACCATTCTTTATATCATTAAGGGATTAAAAATGGTGACATTCTACTATTACTGCTAAATTTATCTGCTAGCATTCCTGTAAAACGAATTTTACTTTCCTGAGGTATGGTTTGTAGAAAAAGGAGCAGTTAGACAGTTCTTTCCATTAATTTTAGGAATGTTGAATGCAGTGACTTGGTTCTGTAGCTTCCCCTCAAGAATTCCAATGAAATGTTACATTTTAGAGTTTTCTTATAAGTATCCTTGTGAACTCATTTCTTTTCAGTGATCAAACTGTCTGGTCCTTAACCTGTGTTTGGACTTTGAATCCTACTGATACAGTCTTAATATTTGACAACTCCTGAAAATAAACCAGTTCTACACATTTTTTAATTTTCTTTTTTGTGGACATTACCTTAACCTTAAATGATATCAGTTGCTTGACTTCACAGCCTAGATATAGTTTAGACATCTTTGTCTATTTTTAGATATCTTTGATTCCCAATTATGACATTTACCTTCCTTTTTTTCTAGCAAATTGTTAGTGATTGTTTTATTATTAGTTGTGAACATTGACTCTTTTACCTTTCAAAGCTATAAGCTTACTTTTATAATGTCACATTTGGTAAACATTCATATTTTGTTTGGTAGCAATAATCAAATTTTACTTTTGCCTACAGGTCAATCCTAAAATTTGAAAACCAATAGTCAAACTTAGTGACAGTATAAATATTGGATATTGTTTTTTTTTTTTTTTTAATTTTAAGAATAGGCAAATATATTGAGGAATAGGGGTGGAGAATAGCAATAACTCTTTCTGAAAGGTAGGAAGGGGTCCTGAATGGGTTGCCAACAAGCCCACTTTTTCTGAGGTTTTATACAGCAAAGTTTTGAGGTAGGTACAATGTCAATCAAAACTATAATCAGCCAATAAGACTACAGATAATGGCACTTGGCTAATGTTGGTCAGTAGCAAGGGCACATGGCATGACATCCTTAACCTTAGTTGATTATCTATAGACTAAACATGTCTTTTGTCTCAGTTTTAGTCTTAGTCAGGAGTGGGCAGTCAGGGGGTGATGATGGAAAAAGATGGCCTGCCTCTGATGAGATAATGATTTATTTACATGAGAAATATCAAAAGGTTGGTACCAATAATATCAAACTTTTGTTTATCCATTAGGGAAATAGGCGGTAAATGTGGCCATATGACTTTTATCTTCAGATGACCCTCCAGTAACAGTTCTAAAGTGTTCTCATCCTCTGCGTTGACTCTCTGAGAGCCCAGCCCTGTCTGACTGCTTATATTTCCATCTAACTTAGCTGTCTATAATACTACCCCTACCCACCCAACAGGTAGCCCTAACTGTGACGGGGGGGAAAGGGTGTGTAGTTTCCACCTAGCTGCTCTAGGCTGAGAAGGGTAGATGACCATAGTCAGTGGCCTTCTCTAGAGAGCTAATGGAATGGACCTTGAACTCATGCTGTGGTTTAGCAGGTATGAACTCCTTCATAAGGTTGATCTAAGAAGCAGAGCATTGAGATTATAATTATTCTTTTTGATGTGATGAGGCATGTGCTACTTGATGGAAAATATTCCTGGCATCAGGATTCCAGAGAATCTCTTTTCGTGTAGTTTAATAGTTAAGTCAAAATAAATGAGTAAATTTGCTTATTATTTATATCATAATTTCCTTCAAGCTTTAGCTTTGTTTTGGGAAATGTTTGTTCACCAGTCACTAATATCTTCTTGTGGCTCTGTTTGAGTCATTAACACAATTTATGCCAACTTATCTTCAACACTTTGTTGAGCTGTTTTGTTCCAACTCCATTTTCCTTCAGTTTTTCATCTTAAGGAGAGCCTGAGAGGGACCATAAAATACATGTCCTAAATCACTGTTTACAGTTTGTTATATCCTAATCATACTTGTCCCAACTTTTATCTTTTAAAGAACTGTAAGCCTTTACTATCCTTATCTAGCTTCTGCTTAATAATTTTTCTTTTTGAAATATTTTTAATTTTAATGATAGTAAAAATTCCACTTACTACCATTTTGTAAAACATAGATTAAGAGCCTATAACAAAAGTTTAAGGGCCAGTGAGATAGCTCAGCAGCATAAGCGCCTGCCTGGCAAGTGTAAGGTCCTGAGTTCCATCCCCCATACAAAAGAAAAAGGTTAAATAGGGCGTTCTTTTAAATGACTGATTATTGGAGAACTGATTGGAGAAATTGTGTTTTCATCTACCTTAATGTGATACAAAGAGTTTAGGTCCCTTCTGGTTCCAAAGAAAATAGTGGGTTAAAGAAAGAAGGGTAGGCTTGGCAAGAAGACTGAAAAAAGACAATGTAGCTGGTGAATTTTAAGTGTTGAAATCCCCAAAGATTTGCTACAGAAAAATGTATCTAAATATTATTACATAATATGTATAAATGATACATATCTGAAATGTAAGACAATGGTCAATGTAAACATTTTATGTCAATTAATTTGTTATTTCATTTCAGCTTCTGAAAATTTTCCAATACACTAACTTTGAGAAAAACAGAAATTACATTTTATCAACTCAAGATCGCCTTGTAGGAGGTTTTGCTAAATGGCCAGATAGTCATCCAGGTAATTGTGTTCTTTATAAATCCAGTATAACTTTCTTTTGTTTTTTTAAATCTTCAAGCATCTTTGTCAGAAAAGTTATGTGATAGAAAATGTTACCACATTTGTAAAGTTAAATAATATGTTTTTTAAAAGATTATTTAAGGGCCGGGGAGATGGCTTAGTGGAATAAGCACTTCCCTGGCAAATGCAAGGGCCTGGGTTCAATCCTCGGTTCTTAAAAAAAGAAAAAAGAAAAAAAAAAAAAGATTATTTAAATTTGAGATGGATTTAGAGTGATGACCATTACAAAGAAAAAAGTTGATTATCAAGATATATTAATATGGTATGCATTTTTCCCAAATTCTTAGTAGTGTGTTAGGACCTTTGCAAAATAAAAAATATGGATTGTTCAGAATCGTTAGATATGAGTGGAGCTAAGTAGAATACATTGCTCTGAATCATAAAGGAAACCAGTTCTTACTCATTTCAGAAGTCATTAATTGAGGGACTAGAGAGATGGCTCATTAGTATAAGTGCTTGCCTGGCAAGCTCAAGGGCCTGAGTTCAGTCCCCGATTCCACCAAAAAAAAAAAAAAAAAAAAAGTCATTAATTGAAAAAATATATCAAATCCTGAATACTGGTGTCCCTCACTGTCCATATTCTTATTCTCTAGATTTTAGCAGAATCAGGTAATTAGTACAGGTGACTGCTTTACATCTGAACTTATGCCATTCACTGTGTAAAGCTCAGGAACCAATTACATTTGGGAGCAGCACCGAGTCTATCTCTTCTCCCACTTCTCACAGTATTTTCTAGCCTAACCGTTTCAGCAATCTAAACTGTACATTTATGATTTTCCACAAAAATCAGAGTGAAAATAATTCGGAGCATTGATATTTTTACTAGCAAATTGGCAGAGAATTACTATCTATATAAATGAGATACAAGGAATGATTGTTTTTATAGTGTTGCAGTAGAATGATGGTCTTTATTATCAGTCTAAAAAATTGCCTCTTCAGCTCATCTCCTGTCATAGCACTGTGATGGTTGGAACGTGTACTTGAATCAAAATATAAAGGACTCATGAAATCATATTTTTGTACTTAAAAAACAGGAATATTTCCTCACATTCATATTTACCTGTATTTTAACGTAAAACATGCTGTCTTAGAAAAAAATAGAATGCTTCAAAGTCATAAGCTAAACTATATTTTCACAAATTAATTTCTGAAGCAAAATATTTTTATATTTTTGCACAATACATAGCTCTAAAAGAATACATACCTATACATGCTTTGAAATGCCTCAAGAAAGCTGAAGGTTATTTTGGTTTAAAAATTTTTTTTAAATCAATGTGTGGTACTATCTTAAAAATAATTGAAATTGCAATCTTTTAGAAAGTATCTCTTGTATAAACTTACTTAAAGTATATCAGTTATTTGCAGTAGCATTTTCAAAAGTAAATTCTTTGAAGTTTTTTTCCTGGAGAGATCAGTGGCTAACTTTAACATTTACATAAATATTTGTATGGGATATTCAATTTCCACAGATATATCATTTTCCAATCCTATATACTAGAAGCACGGAAAGTCTTTGTGTGATAAATTGAGTTAATATGGAAAGAACTATTCTCAGTGTTTTTTAAGAAAGTCATTTTAATGTTCTTTAGTCTTAGTTTTAGTAAATTAAATAGCAGATTTGAAACGAAGGGATTTCATATACATTTAAGGAAGAAACATTTGAAAAGGGTAACATTTATTATAAGGTCATTATGTATTTTTAAAATACTTTAATATATCACTACAGATAAGGAGTTTTTTTTTAAACTATTAAAATTTGCCATAAATAAGTTCTGGTCTCTGGCTTCAATAAAATTCCTTGTGTGTTAAAAATAGAAGTGTTACTTAATCTGGAAAGGTTCTCATTTTACGCAAGACCCTATTTTGTGTTATTCTAGACATATATTATTCTCCTTTCTATTGCATTGTTTCCTGACAAAGCTTCCAGTTTCTAAAAATCAAGTTTAGGAGGCCTGCCAGTTAGCTCAGTTGTTTAAGCGCCTGCTTATGCAGACACAGTCAGGCGCAGGATACCATGATTCAATCCCCAGCTCCACATGCCTTACAGACCGCCCTTAAGGCAGCCTGACCTGCCCCCCCCCAAAAAAAATCAAGTTTAATGTTGCTTATTGCCTTTTGTAATCTAGGATAACTATATAAAATGATATGATTGTATAGAAGAAATGAAATTTATTTTGGAATCTAAAAATTAGTGAAAAGTAATCCTGAAAAAGTCTAAGCATTAACTTTTTTGACAAAGTTTAACTTGGTAAGATCTTTTGAACTTTAATAGCTCTTGAGGGTATATATTCTGGCTAGTTCAAAAATAGCAGAAACATTTTAACTGCTACCAAACTTTTTTTAGCATTCCCATAGCTGCAGAATTCTTAGCTGTTTAGAAGTCTAAATAAGGCTCTGAGGCAGTCAGTGCTCACAAGAGTTCAATGACCACTTTAGTAGAAGAGGCTTACTGCCCATGGAAAATGGGAAAGTGTAGTGAGGCCAATGCAGAAAAGTTGTTGTTGTAACCAAATAGAATATGAGTTTTTATTGCCAGATCAACTATTTTTAGAATGGCTAATATTATCTTAAATAGGAGAACTTTAAAAATAACAGCATTCAAAAAAAAAAAAACTAAAAGAAAAAAAAATTTTTTAAAGGGGCCAGGAGATGGCTCAGTGGAATAAGTGCTTCCCTGGCAAGCATAAGGGCCTGAGTTCAATGCCTGGTTCCACCAAAAAAAAAAAAAACAAACAAACAGCATTTCAAGGTGGATTATTTTTGTTCCTCTTATTTAACATAATAATTTAAGAACTGTCATCAGTAAAGCTTAGAGGTAGAAGGATGGGATGTATTGCTACTTAAATTCAGAGGTAGGTTTATTTCACTTATAGGGGAAACATGATATAGTAATTGGTTTCTGTATTCTATAGTAAGCAAAAAGGAAAATGTGCTAAAGTAAGAAGACTTCATGTCACAGCTATTCTTCTTCTCCTCTGTCCTGAAGTGAATCCTAACAGTGTCATTTCTTCAGTTGGTAGATGTTTGTCAATAATTTCATCATATTTTTAATTTTGATTGTGTTCTTTAAGACTGTGAAAAGACTTGGGAAAAATATTTCCACAAATGTGTTTAGTATTTTTCTACATTTATTTTTAATGTAGTAATGCTCTGGTAGCTAAAATATTTTATAGCATGCATGAGTAAGAATGCCTGTTTTAAAGGAAAAACATGTCTCCTTTTTCAGATGCTTTGCATGCATACTTTGGGATCTGTGGCCTATCACTAATGGAGGAAAGTGGGATTTGTAAAGTCCATCCTGCTCTTAATGTAAGCACACGAACTTCTGAACGCCTTCGAGATCTCCATCAAAGCTGGCAAACCAAGGACTCCAAACAAAGCTCAGCGAATGTCCACATCTCCAAATGACTGACTTTAGATGGGGGGGGATGGTAGCATAACTGTAGCTCAAGGTTAAAAGCCATGTATAATCAAGTGTGCTCTTTTTTTTTTTTAAAGGATAGAGTTACAATCAAAGCTTGTACTGATACCACTTGATATGGTCTTGAGCCAGTAACCTTTACACTAGGTTTCAAGAAAATCTTTGTGAAATTTGAACCACGGTGGATTCTGTTGTGGTTCGAACTGTTTATATTGTATTTCTAAGAAGTTCTTTGAGGAAAACAAAACTATATATGTAGGTTATCTTTTTTTAAAACTCAGTACAAATCATATCTTATAAAATGAACACAAATCTTCAAGTTTACACCTCATAAAACATTGTTAATCTTCAGGTGAGCACTTAGACTTCATCTAAAAATCTTGACTCCTGATGGTAAAAATTTGCTTTAGTGACTTAATTATGTAGGATTATTCTTTGAAAACAGATGATCTCATAATGTTCTTAAAGAGGAATGGCTTATCTTATGCCTAACTGTGCCAATTAAATTAATGTGGCCTCTATAAATGAAGGTAATAACTTCATAGTAAAAATAAATAGGCTTAACTAATATAATTTTCTAGAGAGATTGTTTTAAGAAGACTTAGGTAACGTAGGGGCAAGTAACTGTAGGTGATACTAAGAATGAGAAAGTTTCATGATGTGAATGTCTTTAGACATTGCTGGGTAAATATCAGCTAACTTTAAAATCTCAATCTTGAGTTGCCTTTTGTGGAGACAGAAGTGAGTGTTATTTAGAAGGAAAGACATTGGGTGTTTTTATTTTTCTGAGATTTTGATACTATAAATTGTACTTTTATAACTGAGTTATTTTTAGGCATTTGGATTTTCTCTTCTTTCTAGTTCATTGCTACCAGTTTGTCAGCCACTCTAATTTCAGACTATTGGATTGAGCATCCCTAGTACAAAATCTGAAAAGATCAGAATCCAAATTTTGGCACTACAGGTAGAAAATTCCACATTTGACCTCATGTGACATACCACAATCAAAATAGAGGGGCTCTAAATGTATTACAGAAAATTGCCTTCAGCTATTTGTGTAACTAATGAGTGAAACATGAGTTCATTTTGTGTTTAGACTTGGTTTTCATATACAGGTTGTATGTATAAGCAAGTATTTGAAAATTTTAAGTTCGAAATCTGAAACATTTCTGAAATGCTCCCACACATTTTGAATAAGGGATACTCAATCTATAATAATTGTATAATTTTTTTCAAATTAAGTAACAATACGTAAATACAAAATCAGAGTCAATGGGGTAAATTCAATGATACAGCTCCATACACAGTCATTTATATTTTTCTAATATTTCCAGATCAGTGCAAAGAAGTGTAACCCTTCAAGAGGGTAAGAACTAGGGTTTCACTTTGCTTACTGGCTTGTTTTTTGGTCTTAATTCTACAAACTAATCATAGAGGAGATGGTATCAAAACCCTTCACTGGTAACCAGCTTGTCAATAAATCACATGTAACAAGTAGTGGCATTGAAAGGTTTGAGTGTGGTACTGAAATGGAGAAGAAATCTCGCTGAAAGGAGCTGGGTTTAGGTTAATAATCTTGGTAATGAGTCAAAGTTGAATTATTTTACAGATATCAGTATAAAAATTATTAATATCACTAGTTATAATATTTTCATTTACTTCCTAAATTAGAGGGATAATATCCTAAAATAATCATTCTTCCCAAGGGAAATCCAGTATACACTTAGAAAAATACTTGTTATTGACATGCTTAGTTTTAAAACTGAATTGCAGAGACTACTATTTTTTAATGTTTAATTTTTAAAAAATATTAATAGGGCTGGGATAAAGCTCAGTGGTAGAATACTTAACCAGCATGTATGAAGCCCTGGGTTCAATTCCCAGCACTACCAGATTTTTTTTTTTTCACCCTACAAATCTTCCAAAGATGGGGAAAAACAGGGTTAACAATATGTTATATCTCCACAGATTATTACATCTACATCTTAAACTGAATCATCATAAAATAGCATGTGTATAATGATTTTAAGAGCTATAAAGCCTTCATTATTTTTCATGACTTACCCTCTGAGATTAAAAGGTAATAAAATAAGAGTAACTATGTTTATGAATGAAAGAAAATTCTAGCTCAGAAGTAATTCATAAAACTTACATATTTTAAAAACCCTTGAATAGCAAAAGAATATTAATGATAGAATTGTTCTAATAAGACTTGGGAGACAAAGTTTCTTGGGAAACTTAATGGACCAGTGAATGTTCACCTTTTATAGACACATTGACCAAAAAAAATTAGACCTTTATGAATTGTGGGGAAAGCTATTTTTTTCTAAATAGTTATTTAGAAAAAAAATATTTATTAAAGAGTTATGAGCAGTGTTTCACATATATATTCTTTAGCGATATTGTCATAACAAGAAAAGACATTTAAAATCTTGAATAACTCTATCCCCTACTCTGTTAACTTTACCCTTTTCCACTTTACAGTATTTTTCTTAGAACAGGAAAAGCTGTTATTAAACTCTTTACCATCTACAGTGTTTTTAGTTTTGACCTATAATATATATCTAGTTTTTGTTAGATTCTTAAAAACTCATAAGTAAAGTGAAGTCAAATAGATGATGCTGCTGGTAGTACATAGTTTGATAACAGTTGGATATGGAAGTAGTTACTAGACACTGAAGGAGGAGGTGCTCTGGAATGAGATGACCTGGGTTTAAGTCCTTTTTATTCCAGTTCCATAGTGTGACCTTGGATGTCACTTTTCCTTTTAGGAAAATAATAAAACAACTCACAAGGCTGATGGAGGATTAAATGAGATAGTGCCTACAAAGCATTTAACATAATATCTAAACAAATACAGCAAATTCCTAATATACTTTCTGTCATCCTGTTATTTTCTAATGTACAGGTCTTAACAGTTTATGATAGCAATATAGTTTTTAATCCACTTATACAGAATAGCTAGAGCAGCCACAGACACTGTATACAAAACTGGATGACAAAATATAAATCTCAAAATATAAATAAATGAGAACCATGGTTCATAGAGTCTCTGCGTCTCTGTGGAAGTAGAAAAAAGGCAGGTGGTTTGTAAAACCTGCAAATTGTAGAACTATATGTGGGCCAGGCTGAGACCAAAAGCTGAAAGTGGGAAGGGTCTGATGGCTGGGCCTTGTAGTGTACTATATTCTTTTTGAAATTAATGAGACAGCCCAGCACTGGGGAGAAATTGCTACAAGTAGAATCCAAGTTGGATAGGACAGGTACAGCAGCATGAAAGAAATAAAGAGAAGGAAAGAAAAAATAAAATAAGTCAAGGTAAATGTTAGAAAGGAAGGCCAATAGACACATAACTGTGGACATGCATAATCATAAAAATCACTGAAAAAAAGATAGCCCAGGAGCCATGTAGAAGAGACAGTATCTGGAGACAGAAACTGAGGTATCACTTCATGCTAAAAGCACAAAAATTCATCTTTTTTAAAAAATGAGGATTGTTATCAATTCTCAAGTGTAGTATAAGGAAGGGCTGGCGAAATAGCTCAGCTGACTAAGTACCTGCTTAGGCAAGTGCTGGAACCAGGGTTTGATCCCCAGTCCTGAATGCCCTGCCAGCCCTGCCCCTGGGTGCACTGCGTCGGGGTATGGTGGCATGCACCTGTAATTCTAGCACTGGAGAGGCTAAAAACAGAGGATCACCAATGAGTCCGAATTGCGTAGTGAGACCCTGTACCAAATACATAAAATGAAAAAGTTCATATAAGAAGAAAATAAGTAGCTCGGCACCCCCATAGGCAAAGAAAACACTGGATAAACATGACTATAAGACAGGTGAAAACATAGTACTTGAAAAAGCAGTTACAGGAAATCAATCATAATTTGTACTGTCAAGAACCTTAAAAACCAAAGTATGAAACAGTAACAAAAAACAGGCAGAAGGAATAGTCCAAGTCAAGGCTAAAAGAATTAATAGAAAATCAAACAGTAGAACCTATAAATTCAAAAGCCGGACAGCCAGGTATAGTGGCATATGCCTATATTCCCAGTCCTCGGGAGGCTGGGGCAAAAGGATTCTTGTGAGTTTGAGACCAGCCTGAGCTACAAAATGAGCTAGAGGCTAGCCTAAACTACATAGTGAGACCCTGTCTCAAAAAA
>NDGN011465021.1:0-16940 GCA_002564285.1 Tympanoctomys barrerae
GCTATTTGGCCAGCCCGTAAAGCTAACTCATAGCAAGACCTGTGCTCATCAAAATGTGTGTGTGTGTGTGTGTGTGTACATGCGTGTGTGTGTGCGCGCGCATGTGTGTGCTTGTGTGCATGCACACGCATATCGAAATCAGTGAAGGCTCTTCAGAGGTAATACTTTTAGGCCCATATGAGCAGCCTTCTAGCGCCTCTAGTTTTTCCTGGAAAATCTAGTCTTCTCAAAAAGAACTGGAAGTGGGAAGAAGCCATCGTGTTGGTAATGTCAGAGAACAAAATGTCAACGATGAAGCTTGAGAACCCAGTGACTCGGTGACTCATGGAGGGGCGGCAGCTGTGACGACCAGGGCCGCCCTCCCCCTGGGGGTGGCAGAGGAGTAGACCTAGGAGACGACACTGGGCAGGAGCAAACAGGGGCACGCACACCACTGCCCTGAGCCTCTGGGTAGAGTTTTCTGATACACCAGCACAGGGCGATTGGCCTCTCCCCCCAGCAGCCGGGGGCCCCACTTTAGGGAACCCACCTGTTCTCATGCTCCCACTGATGGCAGGGCATCTGGCAGAGCGAAGCCCAGGTGACAATACCTGGGTCTGGCGACGGGAAGCCTGACTATACCTGTGTGCGGGAAGGGACGTAGTGCCGTGTGCGTCTCCCCTCAACCCCCAATACCGCACTCCTAGAGCACAGAGGAGCTGAAAGTGCAGACGAGGGTGCCTGGTGTTCCACTCCTCGTCTCAGCCCCACCAGGGGATGTCGGGAGTGCCCCTGCTCCACTCCAAGGCGGGAGCCCGAGGCACCCTCTCTGAGTTAGTGGTTGCCACACAGACGTGCTAGCTGTCCAGCAGGAGCCTGTGATATCAGGTGTGATTCCTAAGAAGAAAGTTTTTGTCGCTCAGGATGTGTAACAACAGACAACCAGCTTCTATTTGAAACAGACCCGTTCACATTTTTCTTGAGTGGACCTAATCTCTGCCTTTTTACCTAACGGGCTCAGCTGAAAACCTCTAAAGCTACCCTCCCGAGCTTTCTGCCTAGAAATGCAGAGCGCGTCTGTGTGTTAGGTGTGACCCAGCACAGCGACCTCGCCGTGTGAGCGTGGTGCAGGGCCCATGCGCGGAAGTGCGCAGCAGTTCCGGCGAGCAGATCCTAACTTTGCTTTTTTTTTTTTTTTTTTTTTNTCTCTCTCTCTCTCTCTTAAAGCGTACGACGAGGCCTATGCTGAATTCCAGAGGTTAAAGTAAGTCCCCATCCTGGCAAATGCCACTGTGTGCAGCAACCTCCCTGGGACCCTGGGGCTGAGCGTGGAAAGAATCCTTTGTCCCGAGAGTGCCACCACAGTGCGCAGCCGGAGGTCCCGGGCAGTGAGAGGCAGCCCAGGTCAGCTGGCTCTAAGTAGCACTCAACACAGTCTTCTTTGTTTCTCTGTGTGTTTGTCTCTCTCAACCTCAGACAAGCCGCCATCGCGGAGAAAAGTAAGTAGGCCGCTGCATGTGGACCGGAAATGGGCTTTCCTCTGCTCCTAGTGAGGCTGCGGCACGGGCGGGCGGGAGACAAGTGGTGTTCTGGCTTCCCTCCCTTCCTGGCAGACCCGGAGGTCTGGCGTCTGCTTTCACTTTGGCCTGGCTGGTAGGCATGTCTAGGGAGAGAAGTCTCGGGTTACACTGTGCAAGTGTCCCCCAGCCAGCCCGGGACACTCAGAGGAATTCCCTTGACTGCAAATCACAGGACAGATTGTCGGACACAGTGTAGCGGGAGAAACTCACGCAGTGTGAGAAAAGAAAGGAAACATTGTTAGTCTGACGGCGGGTAAGTCCCTGCAGGCTGTCTCCAGCCAGTGCTGGGACGCAGCCGTGCCTGAATGGGCTCTTTATGCTTTTCTGCCCGCACAGCGGCCAGCATGCAGCTCACGGTGTGCTCCCGCTGTCCCTGTCGCCATCTGCTTCCCTTGGAGAGATTTGTTGAGAACCCCAGCAGGCCCGCAGAATCCCAAGAGCCTGGGGCTAGGCCAGTGCATTGATTTGGTTTCTTTCTCAAAACATTGGATACAGTTCTAGAGCCAAAGCCAAGCCCAACCGAAGGAGAGCAGGGGAGGCAGAATCAGGGGTGTTGTCACCCTTCCAGCCCCAGGCTCTCCAGGGACTCTGAGCCTCCATGTTCTGCTCCCCTCCCTGTCCTGGCTCAAGGCGGGTGTCCCTGAGGTGCTCCGTGGTCAGGGCAGTGCCCACCTGGCCACAGAGCGGGTCAGGAGCTTCCTGGAGCACTAGGCAAGCCCCTGTCACCTGAGCTAAGCCCCTGTCACCTGGCCTTCCAGGTGACACTGGTAGAGCTAGACGAGGCACAGGGTCCTCTGCTCTGAGACTTTTCTCCTGAATAAGCCAGGCATGCTCACTTTGAACATGGTCACCCGCCCTTCCCTAGTCCCCTCCTCCTCTGGGGGACACAGGAATCCAAGCAAGCAGGGAGCAGCTGTGCTCACCCAGAGTCCACGGGTGTCATGCAAACTGCACCCCCACGCCACACCATCAGGGTGCTGAAATGTCACCTGGCGGGTCATGGGGAGCCGCTGGTGTAATGACCTCAGCAGGAGGAAGCAGTGTGGTGTCAGCTCAAGCTTCAGCTGACTTCACGGAGCAGGGAGTTGTAGAAACCAGGATGGGGAGTCTCAGATTAACTGGCCCAGAAGTCGTGAGGCTGTCAGGGCCAGAGAAGAAGCCCAGCACGCATTACAGGAAGGCCCCTTCCCCGAGGGCTGAGGGTACCATAATGGATTTCACGCTGTCCCGGCCCTGCTGCTCAGCCGTGGACAGTGGCCTGCACATGCCTGCTAGGTACCCCAAGGAGAACAGATAAGGAACCGTGAGCAAAGGCCTTGGAGGAAGCCGGCTTGCTCAGGCCTCACCCCCACACACTTCCCTTCTGTCATGCTCCTCCGTGGGACCCCAAGAAGAGGCCACTTCAGGCTCCAGCCTGTCCCAGAGGAGCCTGTCCACTCCTCAGCTTAGCCCTGCTCCACTGCCGCAGGGTCAGGTGCAGAGCAGGTCCCCCTGGGACACTGTCATCCTGAGCTGGTCTTTCCTTGTGGCTGGCAGCACCCACTCATGCTATGTGTGGATAAAGGAGGGTTAAAGCCCACAGCTGCTGGGACATTTTCTTTTGCATATTGAAAAGAGCTTGTATGGTTGACGTAGATTGTGCAGGATACTGGTCCATGTGCATCACACATCTTAAATCTTTTTGGTCCCCTTCCCCTACAGCCCTCCCTGCTCCCTCCAACTCTTCTTCCTGATCCTATTTACCAAAGCCCTATTTTCACTTTTTTCTCCAATTCTCTTTAAAAAAAAAAAAAATCCCTTTTCTCTTTCTTCCCACGCCCCCGCCTCCACCTCTGTGATCCTTCCCACTGGAAGATCTTCCCACTCCCTGTTATCACTTGGTGTTTTGCACTCCGTTTGTGCTTTGTGTCTTGAGCCCTGTAGGAAGCATCTGTCAGGAGAGGGAAAGCTAAGTTGAGTTTGTCCCCAGTCATCTGATGGAGGCCTCACTGTGCATGCGGTGACTAACAGAAATGCCTGTGCTTGCAGATCGTGCCCGCGTGCTGGGCGGGCTCCCCGACGTGGTCACTATCCAGGAGGGCAAGGTGAGTGCGAGGGAGGGGCCCTGCGCAGCCATGTCCCTTCTGTGAAGATGACGTGTGCCAGGCCTCTCTCTTACTTCCAGCTTGACCAGAATAGCCAAACACATGGTGGAAATTCGGCCCTCTTTGCAGCACTCTTAATGCTTGGTAGGCCAAGCCTCAGCAAGGTTCCCCCCTGTAGGCCGGTGGGGGCCACTTGCTGTCTCCCCACAATCCCCCTCTAAAGGTCACAAGAAACTGCAGATGTTGCATAAGCGCCCCATGAAAACAAGAGGCTCTAGCAAGCAGGGTGTAGACAGACCATCCAGCTGGAAATTCATCGCTCTCCAATTGCAGTTTAAATAGCCATTGCCCGGTGTAATGTCTCCCTAAGAGTTTCAGTAAAAGGAGTTTAGCTCAGCAGCCTTGGGCAGAGAGCTCTAGGGGAACACAAGCCCTTTGCCTCCAGAGCAGGGCCCTCAGGGGTCAGGACTGGGGAGCTGGTGAAGGTGCCTGAGCCAGCTCCTCCCAGAACGCCCCAAGCTGCTCTTGCTTCAGCTCCTTTGGTTTCCTCCCGACTCTGGGTTGCCATGAGAATGGAGAGAGAGGGAGGGAGCCCCGTCAGCTCTAGGATGCAAATCTGAAATGTGGAATGGAGGTTTTCCTGAGGCTTAATGTGTTTGCTAGGTTTTTGTTTAATGTAGTTAAGCTTTAACCCCCAAGTAATCAAAATTCCCCAAATCATATGCCTGGTCTGCTCTGAGTTATTTAGCAGTAATGATTTGACTCGGGGCTTTCTTTTTCAAATACATTCACAGAATAATTCCGTGTATGATGCTGACTGATGGTGGGGTGGATGCAGGGTTCTTCGCCCCCCAGCGTCTCCCCAGCCCACCATGCGCACGGCAATCTGGGCCAGCCAGAGAAAGACGCTTAGGCTCTTAGTCTGTTGCCAGCCCTCATTCTTTCTTGTTATTGATGGGTTTTGGAAACAAATTGAAGTATAGAACTTAAAGTGTGAAGTGAGCTCAATGTTATTGCCAGCCAGGGCAGGGAAGGACCATGGCGAAACATGGCAGCTGTCAGAAACCTGTAACAGAGAAGGGCTCTCGACAGCACACCCCAAGCAGTCTGGCAATTTCCAGGGCAAAGGTGAAGTATGCATTCCCCACCCTGGAGACTAGACGGGCGCGAGCCTTAGGAGCACGGATGGACCTGGCACTGTCCTCAGCCGTAGAAGCCAGCTGGCGACAGAGCCGCAGCTGGGGTAGCCTGGGGGGCGATACACTGAGTGGAAAGGCCACTCCAGTAGTTCACACGCGTGGGGTCCACTTCCATGGCATTTTCAAGATGACAAAACTTCAGTGATGAAAAGCAGAACTAGTGGTTGCCCAGTTAGGAAGAGGCTGGGAGGTGAGAAGAGGTTGGCCAAGGGCCTGACGAGAAAGGGACAGCTGTGTGTCTCCAAAGCACCTGCACCCTGGAGAGGAGGAAGCAGAACCAAGCCCGCCCACAGAGGCAGCTGAGTGTGGACAGGTGGGGGAGGGCTAGGTTTGGGCAGCAGTCGTGTCTGTATTAGGGCCCTGGCAGGCGATGCGGCATGCAGGGCCTCTGTTACTGTTTAAGTGTGTGCACGTCTAGGAGCATCTAAACATGTTTTTAGTTGAAAAAATACAAGGTAAAGTAAAACTCTCGCCTACGTAGATATGAGGTTGTGGGCCCAGGCAGGAATATTTATCTAGGATGTGCTTCAATGGAGAACTCTGCAGCCATCATACATGGCCTGGGGAACTGGAAGATGACAATTAGTGACAGTTAGTGATGTTCTCTGGAACAGCTGTTCCAGGGCTCTGGGACGCAAAGGTGGGCACAGTGATAACTGGACAGGGAGACTCATCAGCACAAAGGCCAGTGGGTGTATGCGGAGAGAGTAGGAGTGGGAGAGAACTCCCCGAGGGATGAGGACAGGGCACCCCAAAGCCCTGCCTCAGAACCCACCTAGTCATCGTGGCTCTAACTCCCAGCAGAGTGTCCCTCTGTCCCACCGCGTGTCTGATGCGTCCCCTTCCCTCCCACATCGCAGGCTCTCAATCTCACCTGCACTGTGTGGGGCGACCCGGCGCCCGAGATCTCCTGGCTGAAGAATGAGCGGCCACTGGCCTCCGACGAGCACTGCAGCCAGCGCTTCGAGGGTGGCAAGACGGCCTACTTCAGCATCGCGGGCGTGAGCACTGCCGACTCGGGCAAGTATGGGCTGGTAGTCAAGAACAAGTACGGCACAGAGACCAGCGACTTCACGGTCAGCGTGTTCATCCCTGAGGAGGAGGCCCGGGGCACCACGGCCGACCCCCAGAAAGGCGCCCCGAAGTCCAAGTGAGCAGCAACCTGCAAGGGGCGGGAGTCAAGAGGAGCCAAGATGACCCCCCGTGTGTGTGCGTGCAAGTGGGTGTGAGTGAGTGTGCGTGTGTGAACAGTGTGGGGCAAGGACAGGGTAATACAGCCGGTGTGGTGGTGCACGCCTGCGATTCCAGCACTCGGGAGGCCGAGGCAGGGGGATGTCAGAGAGCTCTAGGCCAGACTGGCTGCATTACATAGTGAGACCTTGTCTAATTTTTTTAAAAAATGATAGTCCTCTGACTTTTCTTCACTGAGTGCTGACCTGAGAGAAAAATTGTCAAAATTTTTATTCCTATTTAAAAAAAGAAAAAGAAAAAGAAAAATCACCAACTAGTAGCACTTTGTTCTTTCCCTGAAAATTATGAGTTGAGAAAATCCTGCTGGTGTCACAAATAATAGAAAAAAGCCAGAGTAGTATGGAGGGATGTGTGCGGTGGTCAGAGATCGGAGGGTGTGGTATGCAACGCGACTCTGCCCGGGTCCCAGAAGATGGCCCGGTGCTGGAGGCCGTGTGTGCGTGCATGTCGGGATCCACGTGCATTGTCTCTGTGGGCAGCCCAGGCCTGGGCCTCCTCACTCCCAATAAACCATGCCCAGCTCCTTCTGTGTCTCTGTTTCTCACGGCTCCAGGCCTTGGTCGGTGGCCTTGGGTGGCCCTGCAGCCACTGCCTGATACTGCTGGGTCCATGTGCCCACTCACACTCCTGCTGGTGAAGCAGGACTGCAATGTGGCCCTGGGGCCAGAGTGGGCACCGTGCTGTCACTGCCCTGGCCCATCACCTGCGCTGGGACTCACGCCCCGCACCAAGCTTGGGGCCCCATGGACTGCTGTCTGCAGGAGTGTGCTCCAGACCCCACGGGCACCCCAGGTGAAGGGCCCTGAGGCAGAGCTCCTCCAGTCCCCCCATGATGAACTTGACTGCTCTGGGCTCTGAGGAACTGGCCCTGGCTCCTTGCGGTACTGTCCCGGCCAGCTGGGAAGAGGGGCAAGCACACTCTTCTGTTGGAACCGTCTCCTGAGGACATCCTGAGCTGCAGCCTGGGAGCACCCTAATCACCCCTGAGGGCCAGCAGCCTTGGAGAAGGAGTTCACACACATGAGCCAGCCATGGTGCCGCACACCTGTGACCTGGCACCCCGGAGGCTGAGGCAGAAGCATCACTGAGAGCCTGAGTTGAGACTGGACTGCATCGTGAGACATACACATACATCACATGACCTTGGGGACACAGTCAAACACAGGGCAGGGCCAGAGTAGAGGTGTAGTAGGCTGGGAGTGGGGTGGGGGCTCCTAGGCACCTTCAGGCCAGAGAGTTGCACACCGTGGACTGACCCAGCTGGGAGTCCAAAGCTGCCATGGCAACAGAGGAGAAGGCCCTGGCAGGCATGAGATGCTGCCCCAGCCTTGGTCACGGTGGTGCTGGGGATGGGATCTGAGGTGTCCCCAAGTGTGTGCATCAGAATCTGGGTCTCAGAGAGGGCCTCCTGGAGGGGTCTCTAAGGAGGGAGGCATCCCTGTGGGTCTCCTTTGTGCTCTGCAGTGGGGACTGCCATTTCCCGATGCTCCCGGGAGTCTGGTCTGGCCAGGAAAGCATCCCTCCCCGACAACCTACACCACCTGCCGGTCCTCGGCCAGAAGTCAGGCCAGTGGGGTTGCCCAATCTTGCACTTCAGACTCCAAGACCGTGAGCTAAGAACCTCTTTCCTTTAGAGAGTTACCAACTTCAAGTGTTTTGTCAGAGTAACAGAAACATAGACTACTCCAAAGTAGTTCCCACCTGTAATCACAGTGCGCCGGAGGCTGAAGCAGGAGAGTCACCTCACCTGCATAGTGTGTTCCAGGCCAGCCTGAACCACATGGCAAGACCCTGTCTCAAAAATAAAACAAAATAGCCTAATATGGCAGATGGCAGAGTTGCCTAGGGCTCAGATGGACCTGGAGGAAGGTGGGTGGCCAGAAGCAGCCTGAAGCTGTGCCTGCCCTGCTGGTCAGGCTGCCTCTGGACAGGTGACCCAGGAGGAAGACGCCACCAAGAGGGCACTGCCAGGCAGCTGAGCATCAAGGTTCCCAGCACAGGTTTCCCAGGGCACGAGGCCCTGACTCCCCAGTGACTGCACCCCACATCCCTGAACTGCCAGCCCCAGTGTGGGAGGGGGGTATGGGGGAGCGGAGCAGGGCATGGCCAGGAGCAGAGGACCTTGGGTCACATGAGCAGAGCTGCAGCCCGTGCTGAACCGTGTGAGACTCAGGAAGTCACAGCGTGCTGTCACCAGAGGCTGGACGGCCAAGGCGACCAGGAGAGAAATGACAGTTGTGCTCAGGGCTCTGCAGGCTGGGACTAGGTTTCTCAGGCCCTCAGTGCTGAGGGTTGCTTCAGGCCATAGAGTGACCAATTAAATCACCTATGTCCTGGTTTGGTAGCTTAGGTACAAGCTGCTATTTCTAACCAAGAACGTGTAACACGAGCTGGGGTCCAGCAACTGAATGCCCCCAAGTTGTGCGCCTCTGGGACCCACTAAGTTGAGCACTTGTCTCAGGGAAGCAGCCGATGCATGCAAGAGACCACCCAGTTCTATTTCTAGAACTAATAGATAGGAACAAGTCGTAACGCCTTCCTAGGTCCTTCAGGATTAGCATCATAATTTTATTTTTCCTATCCCAAAATACACTCAGTGGAAAAATAATTTTAAAGCTGCCTTTCCTATCCTTAAGTTCCCTTTAATTTGTCAAACTGTATTAATTCACATACTCCTGTTCTTTCAATTTTACTTACTCCTGTTGTCTGACCTTAAAACTTCCCAAGAACTCAAGTAAGTAGAACTCCCTGCAAAACTAAGCATTTAAATATGGAGGACTGGGGATTCTCTTCCGTGTTCTCGGGTGTGCACCAGCTCACAGCACAGGTCACAGTCACGCATTCTAGGTTCAAGTCCCAAGCTGAGCTGTCCCGAGGCCACGTTCTCTGAGACTCTGCACACGTGTGCACCACTCACACACCAATGCTACCAGCTGTGGGCCGCAGGCCGCGCAGCTTCCGGTGCCCATGCCAGAGTGGGGGATGTGAGCGGCTGCCCATGCCCCATGCAGAGCTGTGCTGAGCGCAAGAAGGCTTCTGGAAGAAAGGGGAAAAGTAAAAACACCCCTGGCTGCCACGACAGAGCTGTGTGCAAGCTTATTGTCTGTTCAGAGGGGCTCCCGGGAGAAAAATCCAGCAGATTCTTTAAGGCAGAGCTGCATGCATGTGGGGTCTACATGCACATCACCATGAAGGACAGGAATCCCAAGCCAAGAAATCCCATTGTAAAAGGTCGGTGAGGTCCAGTGTGGTGGTGCACACCTGTAATCTTAGCACTTGGGAGGCTGAGGCAGAAGAATCATTTTGAGTTCAAGGCCAGCCTGGGCCACATAGAGAGTCAAAGCCCAGTCCGAACTGCATAGGGAGACCCTGTCTCAAAGACATGACAGAAGACTGGGGTTATAACTCAGCAGCCTAATTGTCTTCCTGGCAAGGGCAAGGTCCCAAGTTGAATCCCCAGTACAAAAACAAAACAAAAACTTTCAAAGACAGAAAAATCAGTATCTGGGGCCTCAGAGAAGCAAATGCAAAACTGTACTACCAGGGGCTTCTGCACCCACCCAGAAAAAATTGTCTTGTGGAAATTGTTCTCTGCCTGGGGTCGGCAAGGCCTGGCTGAGCAGGCAGTGGGCCTGGGGGTCTCTCTGCCAGCTGGGGGCCGAGCTGTGTGAGCCATGTGCAGGGCTGGGGCACCATGAGTCCTGCAGCTCGCTCGGGTGCAGCCTGGTCCCCCTGGCCATGTGCAGGTACTGTGCTCTCTGCCCGCGCCAGCACCTGAGTAAGTAAGTGGCTCAAGCGCAGGCCGCATGCATCGTCCAGGGCTGAGGCAGAGGGATGCTCAGAGCAAAGGAAGAAAGAGAAAAGTGAACAAGGGAAGGAAACAAGCAGAGGACCTCCAACCGAGTGTCAGGCAGCAGCAGGAGCTGGGGACGTGAACCCCGATCCTCATGCCCAGCCTGTCTGGTCTGCAAGAGAAGCAGTCTCATCTGTCTTGTGGTTAAAATACAAGGCTTGCTTTTCTTCCAGCCGTGCAGGCAGCAAACACTGCCTCAGCTTGCACGTGGCCTGGCTGTGTCCCTGGTCCCTGCCTGATCCCCAGGAGCGGAAAATCACCAGCAGCTTCACCTCCTGCACCCAGCACTCCTGAAGCGTGACATGGACAAGCGAATCCCTGTGAAGCCGGGTTTTTCCAACTCTGGCAGCACCAGGGGCTGGGACAGAAGGCAGGAGGGAGGGAGGCAGGGAGAGAGGAGCAAAGATTCGTGTGGATTTCCATGCAGGAAGGCAGGCTCTGAGAAGGGGCAGATGTCCCCTCCAAAGGTTCAGCAGGCTGTTTCCCACTTCAGTGTCCCCAAGCCACTCTGTCCTGAGGTCAGTGCTTTCATGGAGCTGTAAGGGTGAAGCTGAAGACAGTTGTCAGTTTCAAACCCAAGACAGCCAAGACACAGGAAGGCCCCAAGGAAAGGCATAGCGAGGGGCCTTGTGGGAGAGCCTCAGAAACATTTTATAAGCATCTTAAGATATAGTCACAATCTCCTTAGCCTGGAAACTAGACCTTTGGATCACCAGACAGAACTAAAATGATAGGATGCCTTCTTACCTGAAAGCTGAAGGTTTCCAGTAAATGTTCAGACCTTTAATAATAATAAAAAAAAAAATAAGTCAAGAGACTAGAACTTAGAAAGAAAAAGCCACATAATAGCTGAAACCTGTCAGTAGCATCTATAGAAATCATCATGCATTGTTGTGCGGTTTGACTACGAAGTAAAGATGTATTATTTCTCACGTAGAGATGTTCTATTGAGATCTAAGTAGTCTCGCATTGTGGCTGCAGAGCTACAAACAAGACAGGAGTTAGGAGATTTGAAGTGTGAGGACACTGCGTGAAGACTCTGGCGCGGCGCAACCTCTGGCACTGCTCCTTGTTTCTGTGACAGCTGCAGTCCTAGAAGTGAGCCTGTGCCTGGTCCCCACAGGAAGTGTGGGACAAAGACAGGGCTCAAAACAGGAGTCAGGTCCAGGCAGCTCCCTTTAAATGAAATGGAAAAATTTCAGAATGTGTTTATTTCTACATTCTTAAAAGTAATGTAGAACAAAGCATGGTGATGGACTCTGTAATCCCAGCTCGCCGGGAGGCTGAGGCAGGAGGATCACAGGTTTGAGCTCAGCCAGGGCAACTTAGATACATACGAAGCCCCTGCTTTAAAATAAAGAATAAAAAGGGCCAAGAGATGGCTCAATGCATTCACACTTTATTACTGGGGGGAATAATACACATAGAGATCAGGCAAATCACCAGAAAGACACACACTGCCCCCTTAGCCCCCTGTTGAGGACCAGGGAGTGGCAGATGGGTTGGACAGCTGCGTGCCAGGGTCCACGGGCAGGGGCAGGGGTCTGGGCAGAGCCCACAGAGCTGGGTGCCCACCTGAGGGAACACAGGAGCTCCACAGAGCACCTGAGGTGTCACAGCAGAGGATAACAGAGTGGGGATCCAGGTCCAGGGACTCCCCCCACCACATCCCCGCGCGGGGCTAATGAGGTGAGCCACAGCCATCTGCAGTGGTAAAAGTCACTCTGAAGGCTGAGCTCAGGTGCATGAGGGGACAGCACAGCGCTATGTGGCCTCCCCGCCAGCCATCACCCACCTTGTTCCTCTTCCCGCCTTGGCACTGAATCCTGAACAGGGCTCTCTAAGCCCCACCACAGTGGCCGGATGTCACCCAACTCCCTGCCTCCCGCTGCAGCCTAGGCTGGCCTCGTGCTTGGCGCCATCCTCCTGCCTCAGCCTCCATCACAGGTGTGCACCGCCCCGCCCAGCTCCTTTGGCTACTGCAAACACACTGCTTAAACACGGGTGTACAACTGAGAAAAGAAAGTGGACATAAAACTGCATTTTTTTTTATCTTGGGGATTTTCTGCTTAGTGTACTTGGACCTTGGCAGACCACAGGTAGCTGAAGCCTGGAGAACTGAAACCAACAAACAGGAGCTGCCAAGGTGGAATCTCCCCGCCTACAAGCTGGTCACCGGCTTCCCTTCCTCCGCCTCCTCGGCCAGCTTACTTTTTTTGTTTGTTTGTTTGTTTGTTTTGTTTTAAGGTTTTTTCGAGGTGGGAACTCACTGTGCAGCCCAGGCTGGCCTTGAACTTGCAGTGATCCTCCTGCCCCACCCTCCAGAGTGATCGCAGCCGTGCCTCAGCATACCTTAACTTCGTTCCTCCTGAGTAGGAATCCTGGCCCTTGGAGATCAGCAAAGTCACCACAGAAAATCTGTAGAGCAGGCCTGACGACCAGGCCCCAAAACAGCACCCCTGCCACCTCTGGCTGTGGCAGAGACAGCCCTGGGGCTTCAAGCTGGGATTCCTCCAGTGCAGCAAACCTCCCAGGGCCGCGGGGCTGGGCCCATGGAGGAGACCCCCACACAGCCAGCTCCAGCTCATGCTGAACTTGTCGGGACAGCCAACGGGAAGAGCAGGGAAGGTCGCGTGGGTGACAGGAATGGGATCCACTGGACCACCTGCTTTCCCCTCCCCCACCCACCCACTGCACTCACCCCCACACCTCCACCCCACCCCGCTGTCACTGTCCTCAGCCCCTCCCACCCTGCTTGGGTTTCTGCCACCAATGGGTAATGGGCCCACACCTCTGCCCTCTCTGTGAAAATGAGCCTTCCGTCCCAGGCATCTGTCACGTAGCAGAAAGTTGAGGGAGCGACTGGAAAGACTAGTGATGTCCCCCTGGCTTCAAAAAGCTCAAGGGGAGGATTTGGGATGTTTTCCCCTGAAAGAACTGACCAGCGTTGGTAAAGAATCAATTTAAGTTTTTTTTAAAAATCAGGAAAACCAGACATGGTAGCAGGCCACTGTAATCTCAGCACCCTGGGAGGCTGAGACAGAAAGATCACAAGTTCAAGGCTGTGAGATTTAGAGAGACCCTGTCTCAAAATGAAAAGCAAATGGGCTGGGGATGTTGCACACTGCAAAGGCCCTGGTTGAATCTCCAGCAACAGAGGACAAAACCAGGAAAAAGAGCCCGGCAGAGTGCACTGCCTTCTGCCCTTCCCGCCCTGCCTCGTCTGCCTGGGGCTCCTCTCAGAGGTCTGAGAAGCAGGGCTCCTGAGACCCCGCCTGGCAGAGTCCCCTGAAGTGTGGACAGCCAGGGCCGCAGGGTCTGGGATCCTCTCCTTCAGCTGCCTAAGCATTCCCCTGCCAGGATTTATGGTCATGGAATATGCTTTGAGTGGGACAGGCTTTTCTGGTCCCTAAGGGAGCAGGCAAGACCTGGGGCCATTCACATCTAGTGATTGCGCCTGGCATGTAGATGGGTAAACTGAGGCTCTGGTGCGGAGCCGAGGCAGCGTCCCGGACGCCCGCACCCTGGTCTCTCCATGCTGGTGGAGAGCCACACTCCTGGCTCTGTGGGCCACCGCAGTGCTAGCCTTGAAAATCCCAGGGCAGAAAGGAAGAATCTGCCTGTGATAGACAACTTCCGTCAACCGAGGCCAAAGATGGTTGCGCCACCACACTCAGCCCAGCCTGGAATCCCAGCATTCTGGAAGCTGAGGCAGGAGGAGCGCTTTGAGCCTGAGGTCAGCATGGGCTACACAGCCAGACCCTGTCTCAAAAAGACAAAAAAGAACCCCACGCCTCCAGTTCCCTGCAGCCTCCCCAGCCTGTTGCTGTCATCACAACGGCCCTGCAGAGGTGCGGGGGCAGACCGGCCAGGGCTGCTCCTGAGGGGCTGCAGGTGGGCGCCCCATCCAAGAAGCGGCTCCAGGGCTGCTCTGCTCTTCACCTTGGCTGGCCGTGAGCCTGGGGACAGCAAGCATGGAGACTCAGCCTCCCTTCACAGGGAGCCGGCCTGTCTCAAAAAGCCATGGCACAAAACAAAAATAATATAAAATAAAACCTCATTTCATTTTAACAAAGGCCTCAGCGTCCAAACCCAGGGCCCACAGCAGGGGCAGGAGAGCCCAGGCTGCTCAGGGGAGCCTGCTCAGGGGGAGCCTGCTCAGGGGGAGCCTGCTCAGGGCGAGGACAGTGCCTGGAGGGCGGAGCGCAGCCCTCATGCCAGCCACGCTGCCTGCAGGGAGAGGCAGGAAGCGGGGACTCAAGGGACAGGGAGGACAGGAAGAACAAGCAGGGAAGAGCAGGGTGCAGATGTAAGGGAGGGATGGAGGAGACGCAGGGGACACGAGGACAGACACAGGAACCTCAGCCGGAGACAGCAGGTGTGAGGGAAGGGAAAGCCAGGAGGACACCAGCCACGCCTGGGCTGGGCTGCGGGGAGCTCAGGGGTCCCATCTACGTGGGACCCCGTTTGCCTAGTGGGAGTGCAGAGGGTCTGCTCATCCAGCTCTTGTTTTCCTCTATGGCCTTTGTCTTACTTGAAATTCAGATCTGAAGGGCTCCTGGGCGTGGCAGTGCATGCCTGTGATCCCAGCACCTGGAGGCTGAGGCAGAACGATCGCCATGAGTTCAAGGCCAGCCTGGGCTATCTGGTGAGTTTAAGGCCCACCTGAAGCAGGCAGTGAGACTCTATCTCAAAAAAAAAAAAAAAAAAAAATTTCCCCAGAAAGTTCTTCATGTTTATTTCTTGTTTCTTCATAGTGCTGTATTGTGAGATATTTAAAACAAACAAGAAACTTTTCTTAAAAAGCAGAACCTTGAACGAAACCCAGACAAGACTCCTGCTGCTGAGAGATGACTGCCTTTCGGTTGGGAGGCGCGCATGTACCCTGCCTTCGGGCTGGGCCCGCATCAGCTTTCTCTTCCACCCTTCAGCCCACAGCTGATCTGTCTTGCTGACGCAACAAGCGATGGCCGGCCCTGGGCAGCGCCGGCTCCCTGCTCTGTCACTGACACACATGTTGGTGGCTTTCAACAAGGGCCGAGGTGGCCTTGGTGAGTTCCAAGGAACCAGTTCTCCTTGTGAGACATGGGGATGATCAGGGTGCCTCCCTCTTGGTGGGCCGCAGGGGACAAGCTGGACCACAGGCTAGGAGGACCTTTGTTGTGGCTGTTCTTATTGTTGTTATTATTATTACCAATCAGTGACAGCCTCAGCCAGAGGAGCCTCAGGGGCTGAGGCCTCGATGTTCTGAGGGACATCGAGGGACAAATGGGACTTGCACACACCTGTGTGTATTTCCCCTGCTGTTTGTTTTCTGTGGTGTGGGGACCAGAGTCAGGGCTTGGGAGCCGCGAGATCCCCGCTCTACCTCCTGCCCTATCCCTTTAGCCCACATCAGTAGGGACTTAAATGTTCCACCTTTTGTGAGGCAGTCTCCCTGTGTAGGCCAGGCTGGCCTCGAGCTCTTGGCGACCCTTCCGCCTCAGCCTCCTGGAGAGATGGGATTATAGATGTGCACTGCCGTGCCCGGCTGGCTGCTCTTTATGACTATGGAAAAAAATCCTTTGTGGTTTTGTTTGTTTTTGTAAATTACTTGAAAAAATCTGAACACAAAATGTTAAACAATGTAACTGAAAGAGAGGTCATGATCCACTTCCTCCACAGCCAGAACTGGAATATATCAGCCCCAAATTCCAGTTGAGAGCAGCCAACATACACAGTGGAGTATGACTCTGTCATGAAGGAGGACAGAGTGTGGCCTGTAGGAAAAGGGACCCTCCTCGAGGCCATAACGTGATCCGAGACAAGCCAGATGCACAGGCTGAGGTGCAGGGGGGCTCTCTCCTACGAGAAACCCTAAGTGTGAACACATTAAAGAACAGATGAAGGGCTGGCCAAACAGCTCAGCGGATTAAAGCACCTGCAAGCAGGCACAGGGGCTGGGAGTTCAATCCCCAGGCCTGCCATGCTGGCCCTGCCAAC
Source organism: Tympanoctomys barrerae (assembly GCA_002564285.1). Classification (NCBI taxonomy): domain Eukaryota; kingdom Metazoa; phylum Chordata; class Mammalia; order Rodentia; family Octodontidae; genus Tympanoctomys; species Tympanoctomys barrerae. Next base: position 15,929 of record NDGN011465021.1, read on the forward strand.
AGGGCCTGCTGAGACTGGGCGTGGTGGCACGCACTTGTAATCCCAGCCCTTGGGAGGCTGTAAACAGGTAGATCACTATGATCTAGTAGTGAGACCCTGAACACCTTGTAAGTCCTTCCCTAAAATACCAAAAAAAAAAAAAAAAAAAAAAAAAGAACAAATGAAAAACAGATAATCTAGGAAATGGAGGCAGATCCTTTGCAAATGGGAAGGGGTGGGGAAGGGACAAGGGGGGATATGTAGGAGGCAGGGGTGGGGCTCTGGCTGCTTGGGTCCTGATTCCACAAGGTGACCGGAAATAAAAGAGAATTGGGAGAAGCAAACCACGTTCCCCTTGGCGCTGAAGGGCCGCTGCTCGGGCCCAGGGGTTCTCGGCTGGCTCAGGGACTCCGGAAAGTGTCTCGCCCACATATTATTATAGCTGTGGATAGACTTCATCTTGGCACATTTACAAAAGCAAAAGATGTTTCTGCAGAGTCCAAACCCTGATCTCTGGCCTCTTCAGACCCCCTTCTTCTTCCATCTTCTCTTCTGTTTAGTGAAGAATCAAATGGCTACCACCTTTCTTAGATTTCAATAAATTTCATATTTCTGGGCCCCAGAGAAAGCTCAGCCATCTAAGCACCTGCTTAAGCACAAAGACCCAGGTTCAATCCCTGGAACAGCATGCGCTGAGCTGGCCACCAAAACCAGGCGAGGTGGCCCACACCTGTAATCTCAGCTCTTGGGAAGCTGAAGACAGCTGGATCGATATGAGTCCAATCTATGTAATGAGACCCTGTAGACCCTGTAGATCCTGTACTAAAATGCAAAACAATAATAATAATAAATTTTATATTTCTCTTCTGTAATTCCATACTCCTGCCTCTTTTACAGGGCTTCTATAAAATGATTCACATTTTTCCCATAATTTTATTGAGAAACAAATAGCAATGAGACAGTTTTAAATCAAACTGGTAAGACAGTTTCAATAATTAACACATTGCATACATTCTTCTTAGTGGTTAATTGC
>NDGN011465032.1:0-11830 GCA_002564285.1 Tympanoctomys barrerae
TTAGTTCTTAACACAAGCCACAGTGGCAAGTAGATTGGATATTTTTGGGATATGTGACAAGAAATGGCATATTTAACAGGAGAAAAAAAAAATGCAACCTCCCTGACATCGAAAGAAGACATTACTGAGGGCTTGGCAGAGATGTGCTGTACTCAACCCAACAGACATCTATCTAAGTTGACAGTTTCAATGCTAGATTGAGAAATGGAATGAACAGAAGAGAAAAGAAAGCGCAGGAAGTGCTAAAGGAATCAAGGCAGACCAGTTTCTCAAAAACAAAAGCCTTCAGGACTCTGCCGGTGGGATGTGTGTACAGAGGCGGGTGATTGGCCCAGGCTGTCAGCCTGTACATCCTAGAATCATTAAGATTCAGATTCAAAGTTTATTCTATCCACCAGGACATATTTTCCTGCGAGTAACAGAATTCCTGATTAGAAGTGATAATAATAAGCATCCGCTCTCTCAAAAAAGTCAAGACACCTAGGGTTAGAGGATTTAAGAGTTGGTACGGTAACTCGACAATGCGGGCAAGAATCTCCATGTTAGCTGCTTTTCTCCTCTCCCCTACCGTGGCGTGGTAATCCCTCACCTGGGTATCACAGTTCAGCTGTGAAGAATCTTGTGCCCCAACCTCCGGAGCATCTCAAAGGAGAAGGAAGTGAAGGTAGGCACAGACAAGCTCACTGCATGATCTCCCTGACATGTGGAATCCAATTAGAGTTCATCGGAAAGAAAGAGCAGAATGGTAGTGATCAGAGGCTGTGCGGGCCGAGGGCAAGGAGGCCCCTGAAAGGATCATCAGTTTGTACTAAGTCATGGTGAGGTAGAAGGAAAGGTCTAGCCTGCGACTGAACATTAGGGTGACTCTACATGACAGTATTGCACTGTAGGGAATAGAGAAAAGAATCATGAATGGTTTTATCTAAAGAAATGATAATGGCTGACTAGATAGATTTCTTCAAACTGATTTAAATATCACATAATGTGTGCAGGATCAGTGCATCTTATTATCCCATTCATATGTACAATTTTTAGATTTTTATGTGTGAGCTGAAAAATAAATTCAAATTTAAAGGGAAAGGGAATTAGTGGTACAAAAAGAGCATAACCTCAAGGGGCTTTCTTTTTTTTCTTTTGTTTTAAATTTGGTATAGGACCTGGCTCTACAGCTCAGACTGATGAATGTACGCTTCATCTCTCTTGGGTACACACTTAAGCATAGAATGGTTTTGTGATATAGTAAGTAATGGTTAGCTTTTTGAAAACTTGGTGAATGGTTTTCAATTTTTTTTCATGATTTTACACTCCTACCAGCAAGATGTGATCATTCCATTTCCTTTGTATCTTTACCAACTTGTGGTTATTTATGACATTTGTTTTACTTGACCTTTTATATTAAAAGAGTTGTGGTTTTAATTTGTCTAATGAGTAAAGAAATTCAAGATTTTCTATGTGTTCATACATTATCACTTTGTCTACTTTGGTGAAATATATTTCAATTTCAGGACTTTTTAAAGTGTGGTTTTTGGGCCAGAGAGATAACTCAGTGGCATAAGTGCCTGCCTGGCAAGTGCAAGGTCCTACATTTGATCCCTGGTACTGGAAAAAAAAATATCTAATACTGGTTTTTATAAACTATTTCTAAAATTTGAAAGTCTTAAGAAATATGTCCTAGGCACAATTCATTTATCAAATGCATGTTGTGAAAATTTAGAACACTAGTTTCTTAGGACTCATAATGAAAACTACTGCACATGTCATAAGTAAAAATGATTTCTTCATTAAGGGACCACTACACATTACTAGTTGTACTCACTAGGTGGCTTATCTTATTTTTGTACTCACTAGGTGTGCTTTCATCTTATTTTCACAATTCAAATGTGTGTTTCACCAAATTTACAAATTACTACAGGTGATAACAATAAGTGCAATATCTTGAGACAACGTTGCATGCTAAATAATAGGTCCATCCTTCATCTACTTTATTTCACTCAGTCCTCACAAGGAGGGAGAAAATTTACATGATTCTTCTCTGATGAACAGAATGAATGCATTTAGGCTATAAAGATAATGAAATTAGCACAAGATCCCATACTCTTGATCTAACTCCAAACACGACTCTGTGACTGGTAAGTTGGACCTTTACAGAACTAAGATTTATTTTGATAATTACTGTCCTGTAAACACCACAAAAGACAGAAATATCAGTGCCCCCCACATCAACTTGACCATAAGCATAAAGTAGGCATCCAAGACAGCTGTTCGGAGAGATAGAGAATGAGTGCATGAACAGCAGATGGATGGATGAGGAGAAAAAAAAATTAAGGGTTTAAACTGAGTTGAGATATATAGGATTTCAGCTCAGTCAATAGTGATGAATTTGCATGTAAGGATTTTTGCAACCTTTCTGTAATGATGTAAAAACATTTTAAAGTCTGGACTTCAAGGAAGTTTGGTAATGAGGGTGTCTAGTAGAGATGGAATGAGTCACTACCAGTCAGACGCGGTCAGTGGCTCTGCAGCTGATCATGACAGCCTTCCAAGTAATGGAAAAAGCATCTGAAAAAGAAAACACAGGAGCTGCTATGAATTATAATATCAATTACTTATCTCAGTGCTTTATTTGGATGCTCTTTGAATTTGGGATACTAAGAAGACTTCGATTCTGTTTTGATGAATGAAGTGGTGCCTCAGAAACATTATAGTGCTAGTGTTCTGTTAACAGAAATCTGAACACACTAATTCCCTGTCCAACTTCTACTCCTCTATGACACACTGTCTCTACACATATCCAGTCATGGGTAATCTCACATGTTATAATATGTACAAGAAAGAAGTGATTTGTGCTGGTAAGATTAATATCTTTCTCAGTCTCTAGAGAGAGGAATGCTTAAGTCTTAAAGGAAAAAGGAACAAACAGTATGGATCTAGAAAGCTTCAAGCACAAAATTACAACATGTGCCCTTCTGTAAATCTTTCAGTGAGAATAGAACTTCTGATTTCATTTCCAAAACATATTCTTTTTAGCTTAGGTTGTTTCTAATTTGGAAAAATCTCTTGTGTCAACCTGTTACTATATTATCTGACTTCACTTTCACCTCATTGTTTCCTCTACCTCAAAAATATTGAGATAAAGGCTCTAGTATTAGAAAGTGATAATATTTATAGCTAGGTAACAGTGTTGGCAACTTACATTCATTATCTTTGATTTTCCCTAGGACCACACAGAGGAAGCATTATTGCTATCCTTTATTAATACATGAAATAACAGAAGCTCAGATGTAAAAGTACACATCTGATGTAGCAATATTAATAACAAGGTGTGATCCATAAATTGATACCATGTACAAGTGACAAAAAAGCCTTTTCTTTTTCTTTGCGCACAGTGAAAAAAAAATTAACAAAGTGAAACATCTTTTATCCAGTCCATGCAATGGCCAAACTAGTCTGCAAGTTTTTGGTTTTCTGAAGAATTACTATGTTCTTCGTGGGGATCCATAGTAATCAACATTTAGAAAATCACTCATTGGCAAATAAGATAGTGATAGGAAAAGCAGAAAAAAAATCACAGAAATAACAAAAATAATAGATCACTTGTACTATGTAAATATGTTATGCACTTTATAAAATATATTCATTTATTATAAAAACATTAGGAATATGTACTGTTTTCATTCCACTTAACAGTTGCAGAACAGGAGGCTTTAGACTGAAGTGACTTGCTCAGGGTCAACTGGAAATAGTAAAATGTTTACTTCTAGTTCCACCTTCTTCCTTTGCAAGGCTTAAAACTAACCTGAAACAGAAAAGCAAAAACAAATAAAATAAAAACTCCAGGACTAGGAGAACACGTTCAATTTGGCAGCTTTTACTTAAAAGGAATAATTGTTCTTAAGGACCACCCTCAGTGATCCCTAAAGTACCTTCCAAAGTTCTGTAATGCTGAAGTTGGAATTGATTTTTCTGTTCTGAGGTTTAACATATATCTCTAGACACAAATAAAAAATCATGTTGTTTGTCTCTGAGTAATACAGTTTGTTTAGCATGAAATTGAGTCATGCAATTGTATTTACTATCAATAATTTGAAAACCAATTGTTTTGTGGCTCACCATAAATGATAATGGAACATGAAAAATGCATGACCATTATTCAGCCTCCAGCTCCCAATCAAATTAAGAACGAGTGTAAGACACAAGTCATGAAGAGTTTCATTATCTGACCTGCATAAGAACACAGAGCTTTCAATCTACCAACCCCCACCCTCTGTTGAGTTCATGAGTGACCTAAAATCTCTGCTTTGATCAGCAACCTCACAGCTTACTAAAGGAATTTAGCTAAGACTCTCCTATTATCCCTTCTGCTTCAACAAAATGTGTCCTTATGAAGAACTGAGGTGCCTGGAGGGACCTTTCAAATACAGGAGCTCTAAAAAGAAAGGTTGGATACCAGTGTCACTGCTTACTAATTATGACCTCAGATGACAAAGTAAGGTTTTTGGGTCATCTCCAATATCCATGATAACCTCTTTCTATAATAATACTAGAATTTTTAGTTGGATATATTGCTACCTAGAATGTGAACTATGTCCTCTAGCCGTCCTTGAAGCTAAATCCTGTATTGCTCCACATGACTAATGCTGTCCAATTTAAGTGAGAATGCTCTGAGTAATTTCTGAACCTAAAAATAAGGCGGAGGTACTCTGCCTCTTTTTGTTCAACGTTCTTTAGACTGATTGCCTAAAATATATTCCCACTGTGAATAACGAGGCTGAAAGTCATACACAGTGAAAGGCAGAATGGTGAGCTGGTGACAGCCTTGGCTTTTGGGGACTATACAAAAGCAGAGCTACATTGTGCCTTCAAAACCCGTATTGATATCTCTGAGTATTTAGATGATAGAAGAAAGGGTTTCTGATGCAACTGTTATTTTCATGTTTTCTCATATTTATATTTAAACATAAACTAAACTGTAACTTTCAAGTTATATAAAACAAGAAAAATAATAGCATGTATATAACTCAGAGGTCTATTTTGATGATTACATAAGAAAATGCATGTAAATACAAGGTCTGAATAATAACTATTAAGCTCTGATCACTATCATTAATATTATGATAGTACTTTATGCCTATTGAAAACAATTTTCTTGTCAGGCCTTGTCCAGTGATTATTATATTTTAGACATTTCTTCAGACTAAGATACATGATAAGAAAATATAAAAATGAACTTGCAAAATCTTTCTGGCATTCATAATCAAAGCCATTTATTTCTCCTTACTGAGAAATAATTTCATACAAGGAACATAGGATTAACATCTAGACTGCCCAAAAAATAGACTATCATTTTTTAAATTTTCATCTTACCTCTCTCAATATTTATTTTTGTTCCTTAAATGTTTTTTTTTAGTTAGAAGATTACTACATAATGATGCTCCGCTTTCAAGAATGCAATGCTTTAAATTATATTTAAATGATTTATACTTTGGGAGATCACTTCATGGCACCTTGAACTTATCAGTTAATTACCTCTAGATCCTACAGTGATTGTTTCTAGAAAATGTTTTGAATATATGTGTTGTATTTTTTTTTCTGTATTTTAGGGAAGGGTCTACAGGGTGTTCAGGGTCTCACTACTAGATTGGACTCGTAGTGTTCCGCCAGTTTACAACCTTCCAAGAGCTGGGATTACAGGCACACACCACCACACCCAGTCTCAATTGTTGTTTCAGCACGCCCTGGGGGAAGGGCCAACACAGCAGGCCTGGGCTTTTGTTCTTGAATAATTTGGAATATAACGTTTGTCTACATGACACAGAGGTTAAAATTCTTTAAGTATGAAATGAACAGTGCTGGGTGAGAGGAGAGTAAAATTTCTGAGATTGTATAAGCCACAGAAATTATTGCTGCATGGATATAACTTAAAAGTGGTAAAATTTAGGTAAAAGAAAACAATATATGTCCTAGGTAAGGTTACCAGAAGTTATAGGGACAAGATTAGTGTCAGGCAAGACAGCTAAAGTAGAGTTCTAATGGAATAGTACACAACAGACCAAAAATGGACATTAAAATTAGAGTACAGAGGACTGCACATCCCAAATGAAGGAATTTGGAGCTCATAGAGGAGAACTGGTGGATGCTAAGCAGAAATGTGAATAAACAAAATAATGGTTTAACTTGTGGCTGAGAACTGCATGGGTTAGAAGTTGAAGAGATGACAAGAATGGTTCAGAAGACTTATTTGTTTAAAGAGAATAAAAAATAGTAAAAAGAAACAAATTATACAGAATTTTACAAAACAAAATCATATGAATTCAACATTGGTTGTTATATTTCATATTATTATCTTCAAATTAGTTGTTCAAATTATCAGCCATAAACATACAAAATCGATCAAAAAATTAAAAAGAAGAAAAAATTAGCACTTCCCTGACAAGCGCAAGGGCCTGAGTTCAATCCCCGATTCTGCCAAAAAAAAGAAAGAAAAAAGAAAAGAAAAGAAAAAATTAAGTATTAACTGTTTCTTTCAATATACCAGTAGTATAAGCATAATGATACATAATTTATATATCATGAATTGTACCAACTTACCCTTTGCAATTCAGTTATTTTTTATATATTCACAAAATAGGCAACTGTCATCCCAATCTCGATTTCAAACATGATTTTTCCCCATCTTGAAAAGCTATCAGCCAACAGCAGCTACTAATCTAGTAATGTCTCCATAGATTTGCATAGTCCAAGTATTCCGTATAAATTGAATCATACATGTCACCTTTTATGACTGGCTTCTTTTACTTACCCTGTTTTCAAAGTTATCCATGTTGTAGTATGCATTATTAATTTTTTCTTTTTATTTCTTAATAATACTGCATAAAATATCAATATGCCATTTTATTTATTCATCCGTTGATGTCAATATAAGTTGATTCCATTTTGGATGATTATAAATAAAGCTGCCATGAACAATTTTGCAAAAGCTTTCTGGCTCTATGTCTTTATTTTTCCTGGGTATATACATAAGTTATTGTTGGGCCCTGTGATAATCGTGTATTTTGTAAAGAATTATCCCAATGTTATCCAAAGAAACTGCACCATTTTGCTTTACTACTATCAGTGTTTGAGGGCTCTACTTTTTCCATGTCCTTGATAATATTTGGAATTATCTACCTTTCTGATTATAGTCATCCTCATACTCACACAAAGTGGGATCTCATTGTATTTCTCAAATGGCTATAAATATTGAATATTCTTTCATATGTTTATTGATCATTTTTAGATTTTTCTTTGGAGAAATTTCTATTTAGATCATTATGTTAGTGCTTTTTTTACTGAGTTGTTCCTAATTATGTATACTAGAGACAATTAATTTATCAAATATATGTATTTACTCTCACTTCGTGTGTTGTTTTTACTTTCTTGCACACGAAATAAAAGCACTTTCCCATATAATCCAGTTGTATACTAATAGGACCCAGACAAGGGTGATAGCCTCTACCCTAGCATCTACAGAAACATTTCAAGGAATAAAGTTTATGTTAAGCACATGGGGAGGAAAGAGAAGGTTATGGTTGGTAAGCCAGTAAAATTTTAATTTCATAAAAATTGAGGAAATAAAAAAAATTAGAATAACATGACCACTATCTTGGACATGTGAGTCTACACTACCTAGCTAAGATGTGCAGGGCATCTGAGAAGTTGCTAAATGGAGATACAATTGCAGGAATATTCTTCATATAGATACTAATAGAGTACTTTCTTCAAAGAAAAAATTCAGGGTTAAACAAAACAAGAGCAGCAATTTTTTTTTTTTTTCAGAACCGGGAATTGAACTCAGGCTCTTGTGCTTGCCAGGCAAGTGTTTATTCTACTGAGATATCTCCCCAGCCCAAGAGGAGCAATTTCACTGAGAGAAAGAAAAAGGTTAAGTAAAAGAAAAATTTTTGTGTACTAAATGTCCCAAGCCACAGAAAAGCTTATACAAGTTATTCAGAAACTACGGTATCCCTAAATATGGGACCTTTACTAGTGATGGTGATTGGTGCCAGGATCTACACCACAGACCAGGAGCTACAGAAAGAAGCTACTAGCTTGGTGTTTGTCTTCAGACAACTTCTCATCCAGTGTGAGGCAAGAGATAGTGCAATAAACAGCCACAGTCACTGAGAAGCGCATAATGGGGAAATTCTAAAGTGGAACAGAAAGCAGACACCTCTGGCCAAGTAGGCCACAAAAGGCTTGAGGCACAATTTTCTGTACCCAGAAATACAAAGGTTGAACAATAAATAGTCAAATTAAAAGGCAAGGGGGAGAGAGAAACATTTTTGGGTAGAAGCAGAATTCATGAAGAATGGGAGATAAGAGAAAAATACACAGCTGAAAAGCTACTGAAAGATATCTCATCTGGCCAGAAATTTCACCTTGAAGAATTAGGAAGAAAGTGAAGTGGAATAAAAAAGCCACTCAGTCATGCAGGTCCTGCAGAACTTCATGTGTGGTCCCTGAGCATGTCATCTCCATTCAGCATGAAGTCCAGTTATATGGCCATTATCCATTCCTACTTTCCTAAACTAGTGCCTGGCTTTAGTCTCAGGCTCTATCTCCTTGAACAGCCACAACACCTGGCCTTGTCCTGGACCTCTGTTTGCCTTGCTGTACTCACCTACTCCATGGGTGACCCCACTAATGCCGAAGAGTAGTATGGGAACCATTGTAGAGTCAGTAGTCTGTCCTATACAGGGCTGTCAGTGTCCCAGTGTGAACACCTGCTGTGGTGCTGTATGTGTAACAAGCTCTTAGGCTTTCTCAGCTGCCCCTAAAATGCGGGTCTCACTGCATGGCCATCCTCCATCTCTCTCTACTGTCTCTCTCCCTGTCCTCTCTCCCCTCCTATCCACAGATATTATTTGGAAAGGTAAAGAAGTATAAGATAAAATGCTTCAGTTTGAACCAGACAAAGCTGAACCCTAACACCAGCCCTGGCATCTATTTAGCAGTGTGACTCTAAGTAAGTCAAAATTTGTTTGTCTCATTTTCTTCACTTACACCATCAGCATCAGGTTACTGTACAAGAAAGCATTTTAAATAAGCAAGATAGGAAAGTGCCTGGCATGTAGTAGTCACTTAATAGCAATTTGCTTTTGTTCTGCCCTCCACTAAGTATACACCAAAGAAATTACAGTTATGACACCTACTTCTAAGTAGGCATCCATGCAAGCTATCCCCTTATAAGGGAAGTCCAGTTTCTGCTATTATAACAGAATAGTTGGAACTGGGAAATTTATGAAGAAAATTTATGCATCTCTTACCTTTCTGGATACTAGGGCAGCAAAGTGCATAGCTCTACATCTGCTTATCCTTCTTGCTACATCAAAATGCAGTGAAGGGCATCACATGATAGGACAGACGAAGCACAGCAGCTCTGGACCCTGTTCTGCTTCTTAAAAAGCCACTAATATTACCTTTCTTTGTGAATTTATCTAATCCTAATGACATCCTCAAAGCCCTAGCTTCAAATATCATTAACATAAAAATCTGGGGGTTAAGATTCCCACACATGGAACTTTGGTCATTAGTGTTTAAACCCAAACACACTTCCACTGGAACTTAGATCTCTGAATTAGTCACACTTCATAACCTGCTCTCCACAGCATCTTACCCTTTAACCACACATGCACAAGCCTCTCGATCTTCCAAATAGCTTAGCCTGAATCTCTTTTTCTCTGCCCCCACTCTGTCTCTTCTTGTCTCCCTCTTAATCCCTCTTTCCCTCTTCCTTCTGCTATCTCTCCTTCTGTCTAATCTCTCTGCCTTTCCTTATGTCTCTTCCCTAATTTTTAATCCCTCCATCCCATTACTCTCTGCAGTCCCTTTCTACGTCCCACTTTCTCAGTGTCCAGTTTCTTGAATAGGTTTTCCATGTCCGCTCTGGTTTCTTCATTGCCCTCTTGGCTTTTCCTTCCTTACCATTGCATGCTTGCTGCCACCTCTGTTCTAATTCCTCTTTCTGGTAAGTCATAAAAACTTCCCCAAACACATGACTTTTTCTCTTGGCAATATCTATTTCTCTAACTACTTACACCTATCTAGCCCCTGGTCTATCCATCAATCCAACATTTGCCTTCACCTGAGAAAGTCATTAAAAACAAAATCCTGCTTGGTTGAATACCTAATGAAGTGGTAGCTCACTACTCTTAGAATATACAAGTTTCATGTCCAGTTTAATGAATTGATTCAGAAATTAAGAGGCTACCTACAAGAAAGTGGTTCAAACTTTGATAGGAGTATTGATAAAACATCCTATAAATGAGAAAGAGTGTAAATCAAAATCAAAGGTAAAAGACAAAGTGATATAGGATTTGTCTTGAGTGTGTAATTTAGAAAAGAGCATGAAATATATGGTAGATTTTAAAGTGCAGTTGAAAACTAGAAGCTTTTGATAGAGGATTCAAGTCAGAAATGTCAGATTTTTACCATGATAGTACAAATTTATATGCATATAAAAATAATTGTTTAGAATTATTATTTTAGAAATCTAAGTTATTTGTTTAGAAAATCTGTCTCCTACCTTCCCAGTACATTTTATCTGGGAAACAGGTACTAAATAGTTCCTTGCTCCTTGCAGAGAATAGGTTAGGAGGTGCTGGGCTAAGGCCTTCCTGTCCTCTTCACTTTATCAGAGGAAAATGTATCCTCACACCGTGCTCCATGGGCTTGGCAGGGCACAGCACAGGAGTAAGAAGCGGGAGGAGGGTGGAGGAGACAGATGGCACTAGGCGGGCTCTGAGTGAGTGAGCCAGAGGTAAAGTGCTCTTGTCACATCCTGCAATGCACAAAGGCAGTGGCTTCAGACTCAGTTATCAGCGCCCTTCAAAACCCTCATTACGGGGCAGTGTCAGGTGCAGAGGTTTGAGGCCTTCCTGCTGACACCCAGGGACACGGCGGCCACTCTCTGAGGTAAGTTACCAGCCACAGGAATCAGAAGTGCCATCGCTTAAATCTGAGTCAGAGCAGATACAGCAAGCAGTGAGATCAGAAAAGATTGTAAATCCAGTCAGGCACACAGAGAAGAGTTTCTAAGCTGTGGTCAGCCTGAGAGAGTCATGACACTTGATGAGAATAACAAAGGACTAATGCAGGAAACATAATGAGCTGGGAAATTAAAGACCTGGGCTCTCAGCAGGGTTCTATCATGCATTATTCTATGTCATGAGTGGATAACTACATTTTTAAGACAATCTCTGTCTCTGTCTCTGTCTCTGTTTCTCTCTCTCGCTCTCTCTTTCTGTGTGTGTGTGTGTCTGTTTCTGTCTGTCTCTCTCTGTCCCTTTCTCCATCCTTCTCTCTGTCTCTCTGTCTCTGTCTCTCTCTGTCCTGTCTCTCTGTCTCCCTCTATCTCTCTGTCTTTCTCTCTCTCTCTCTCTCTCTGTCTCTGTGTGTTTGTCTGTTTCTGTCTCTGTCTCCCTCTGTCCTTCTCTGTCCCTCTGTCTCTTTCTGTCTCTGTCTCTGTCTCTGTATCTCTCAGCTCTTTGCCTTTCTGTGTCTCTGTCTCTCTGACTCTCTCTCCCTCTTTCTTTCTGTGTGTGTGTCTGTCTGTCTGTTTCTGTCTGTCTCTCTCTCTTTCTCCATCCTTCTCTCTGTCTCTGTCTATCTCTGTCTGTCTCTGTCTCTCTGTCTCACTCTGTCTATCTCTGTCTCTGTGTATGTCTGTCTGTTTCTGTCTCTGTCTCCCTCTGTCCCTCTCTGTCCCTCTGTCTCTTTCTCTCTCTGTCTCTGTCTCTCTCTGCTCCCTGCCTCTCTGTGTCTCTGTCTCTGTGTCACTCTCTGTCTCTCT
>NDGN011465038.1:4228-15101 GCA_002564285.1 Tympanoctomys barrerae
AAAAAAAAAAAAAAAAAAAGAGGACCTCTTGGAACATTGATTTTGTTTGAAGATTGCAGGTCACTGTCCCATTACCATACTTTGCCACTCCACAGCATTACACCATTAGATTATCCTAAAAGACCCCTGGGGACAGATCTTCCTAAAGAGGGGTATTCAGGAAGGCCAAAACACCTGCTCATAGACAAAACCTATAGTCCCACAATTTCTGAGTCCTATCACAGCCTCAGAATTCTGGTCAACATATTTGCCTAGAGCTGAAGCAAGTTTATCATTTGCCTTGACTAACAAACACCATTTACCCACCTAATGTCTCCAATAGAAGATCTGAGTCTTAAAAGATACTGTACAATAAGTTGTGATAAGCAAAGAAGGAAAGCAGAACTTTGCCAATTTGCCCATTTCTATCTCTTATGATTAGGCCTGGGGTTTCCTGAAACATACAGTTTTAGACATAAAGTTGTGGGCTACTGTAAGACACTAACAGCTTTTTATTTTGTTATTGGTTTGAAGTAGATGAATGTAGGGTCTTGTTGACCTCTTGGTGGTCTCCAGAAGAAAGTAGTGAGAGCATTAAGAAAAATAAAGACAAGAGATAATAGCTGAGGTCAGGTGGTAGCCTGTTTGTCTGACTGGCAAAAGACGGAAAGAACAACAACAGTAGGGGCAGTTATTTATACCTTTGCAAAGGTAGTATCACAAGGCACAAGATCGCCTAGTGAGTAACAGCTAAAATTGCCCAGGCAGGATGTTTTTTTTTCAAGACTGAGGTAGCTTGACTGCTTTGGGCACTGTGGCTTTGTCTTGCCCTCACATATTTAACTAATTACCATCTTTAGCAGCTCCCAACAGATGAGTTACTAAAGAACTTCTTGTCTTCCTTGTCAAAGCCCATCATGAGTTTCAGAAGGTTCCTGTAAGACCCTGGCTGTACATATGATTCAGCTGACAGTCTAAAGTGAGGGAATCAGCAGATCACATTGGCTGATTATAGATGTTTCTAAAAAGTTTTTCTAGAGTTGGTACTGATCAGCACAAGTCATTTGCATGTGTGCATTACTCAGGGAGAGCCACTCTCTAACCTGATGTCTGAGGTGTGGCAATGAGTGGTAACACTGGAGCTCTCAGTATGACAAGTTCTATTAAGACTCTTCATAAAACTTTCAGAAAAGGATTCCTAGCTTTATACACCTGGTGGCCAATTCTGTTACTCATGATTCTCTCAGTTGTAAGCAACAGAAACACAACTCACACTAGCTTGAAATGGGAATTTGCTGGTTTCTGTTACTAGGATGTTGGAAGTAGATCTTTTGAGAAATAATTAGGGTTTAATTGCAGCCCTTAAATTTTGATCTGTCTGTCCCTTAGTACGCTATTTGTCTTTCCCCCCTCTCTAACTTGCCTCTGATCCTCTTTCTAAGTAAATCCATTTTCTTTATATAGATACTCCTCTCAATTCAGTGGCCTATATATCTTTAGTTCCAGAACATCCCAGTACTAAAAACCCAGTAGGAAAGGCAAGACTGTCCATCACTGGGCCAAAGAATATTGCAACCAATAGCCCCATTTGTACTCTATGGAACCAGAGGAGACAATTTCATGAAGAAAAGAGTAGGTGTTAATGCTTAGAGAAAGAGGGCAGATGAGAGCTCTTATGCTGATGAAAACAACAGAGACTTGCTGAAGTCCACTCTTTGGTTTCTTAGGATTCACATAAGTATAATTTTGAAGATGTCTCCACCTACCTGGGGATCTGACCAGCTTCCTCCTAAAAAGAGGCGACTTGAAATCATAGCCCAGCTTGATATGTATGAATCATGTGTGTTGCCATGACTTGGTCCAGATATGGTTTCCTCAGATCTAGGGCTGACACAGGTAACCTCTCCGCATATACACAACATAAAATAGTAGAATAGCAACCATGGAAACTGTCATCTGGTAACAAGAGATGAGAAAATAATACCAGTGCCATATGCCATACCCCACCGGACAGAATCTTGAGACTGTATGACTTAAGACAGTCTTATTCCTGGTCCTGCTACATGTAGGATCACTAGGGCATCGAACACAAAAACTCCCTTTAAGATGATTGTAGGGGTGTACCTGGTCCCTTTAGGAGCCTTATTCCTGAGGAGTGATTCCCAGACCTCGCCTGAGGGGTTGAGTCAGCATAAATTCTTTTTGAGATGTAGGGTTTCTGAGAGAGCATAACTCCTTAAAATGGTAATAAATTTTTAATGGATCACTTCTGGGAAAACTCCATTAGCTTGGAACCAATGCCAGAAATCTTGGCCAGTCACAATTTGTAAATCTGAATCCTGACTTTCAAGTTTCTGTCTCTTAGTAACAAGCCTTGGTCCTTTGCCCATGCTCCTCATCTCCATTTTATGCTTCAGTCTTGCTTATTGTTTCAGGCCTGTACACGACAATAAATTGACATGGTGAAGCTGAGCTAATCTGTCCCTGGTCAGCAGGCTGCTGCCATTGGATAGGGGCTTTGTATAGGGATAATTACTACCATTATTCAGCAAAGTGGCATATGCAGAAAGTGCTTGGGAGGCACTCTCATTCTCCAGCCTTTCTCTGGTTCTAATATTATCTCCGGTCTATATCCTGAATTGATAAGAGGACAGATACTCTGCGATTGGCAATTCCACAAATATATAATTATTTTACCATAGTCATCACCATATATAATGCATTATTTTTTAAAATCATTTATTTATTTATTTGGTACAGTATCTCACTACACAGCTCAGACACATAGTGATCTTCCTGTCTTATCTGGATCCCCAGTGCTTGGCTTATAGGTTTGCACCACCATGCCCAGTTTCAGTGGCCTGCTAGGCTCAGGGCCAGCATGGCATGAGGTATTGGGGATTGAACTCAGGTCCTTGTGCTTGCCAGGCAGGTGCTTGGATGGCTGAGCTATCTCCCCAGCCCCTAGGTTGTATTCTTTCTCTGCTTTTAACTCACCAACTTGCTAACATGTCCACTTCTTTCAAGCTAAAAACTCTGTAAGTAGAAATCACTCATAAATATATGTTTTACCTCATCTCATATAATTCAACATTGTAGCATCTGTAACCAGCTATGCTTTGCTTCTTGGTCAGCTCCTTTTTCTTTCAAGTGACAGAAATGCAATGTAAATTGGCTTAAACACAAAGGAGCGATAGCTTAGTATCATGGGTATAGTAAGCACAGCAGGGCCTATAGTAGCATGAGGTCCTCAGCACTCTGCCTCTCAGCTCTGCTTCACTCCGAGTGTTTCTGTCATTTTCTGTGGCAGATGGCCTCCCACCATGTGGTGGAAAGGGGACCAGAGCCACAGCACCCAGATGTAGTCATGTAGCAAGACAAGCATCTTTCTCACCACCTCCACGTATCATCCCATAAAAGGTCTCGAATCATCCCTGACTGGTCTTATGCCAAGCTCATGAGCTTGACCCTGTTTCCAGGAGAATAGATCACAATAAATTGGTACATCTGAATCACTTATCCTCTCATGGTGGGAACTGGATGAAAGAACAGGAGCTGTGCTCACACACCCAGCACCACATGGCATGAGGCAGGACAAACTTCCAAAGCAGAGAGGATGTTGTTGCTGAAATGATAAGCATAGGAGAGAAACAGATTCCATTCTACTTTCTGCGCAGCCTGAGATTTCTGATCTGACATTATCACTGCCCTGACTGAGCACTGGGAGGCTTAGAAGTCTCAATGTATACCAGCTTATTGAAAAAGGGGAAGAAGGAGGAGGACAAAGACAGGAGAAGGAGAAAAGAAAGAGGAGGAAGATGAAGAGGAAAAAAAGGGGGAGGAAGACAGTAGTTCAAGACTAATAACAAGTGACACCAGTCTTGAGACCTGCTTTTCTGTGGTACCTGAAGCTACCTGGGGAGGGCAGGCTTGAAGCTGGAAAGAATTGGAGGCCAAAGTAGGACAGTGGGTTATGCACTACAGTCATGGTTTAAGTGTTTATTAGTTTTGCTATAAGATTTTAATGCATATTTTATTAACTATGATTTAGAAATGAAGAGGAATCTTGCTTGAGCATTTTTTGCCTAAAGGCAATTGTATTACTTATTTTCTTCTATTATTGGCATTCTAAACTTCATAGAATTGTTTTTAGATTGCAAAAACATTTATGCAACATTTAATTCAGTGTTTCTTATACTTTGTTTATCAGTGAAACTCCTTTTCCTAGCGGCTGGCCAGGTAGCTCAGTGGAGGGCCTGGCCAGATAGCTCAGTGGACTAAGGCACCTGCTTAGGCAGAGTGCAGTGGCAGTGGTTGGATCCCCAGCATGCTCTGCCAGCCCCGCCCCTGGAGTGCACTGACAGCAATTGAGACTGGGTGTGGTGGCCACACCTGTAATCCCAGCACTTGGGAGGCTGAAAACAGGAGAATCACTATAAATCCAATCTACATAGTGAGACCTTGTATAGACCCTGCACTAAATACATTTAAAAAAGAAACCCCTTCTCCTTGCCAAATATAATCTTAAAAGAAATTCTCATCTCTAAGCTAATGTCATTCATTCAACAACTATCTGTGTCTGTGTGGCAAACACTGAACTAAGCAGTGAAGAGTGGCAGCAACTAAACACACCCCGTCAGAGCCATGCTCAGTGAAGCCCAGGTGGAGCCTGGAGGGTTAAGGGAGCCACCTGTCATCCCTGCAGCAGCCTTGGGGGATCCTTAAGGGGCTGGAAGCAGCTCAAAGGCTGATCTTGGCTCATTCTCTCCTGAGGCCTCTGAGGTCAGAGGACCAGCCACTGCTGCAGAGGAATGTCTGACTTCATCTGTTATTTTCTTCTGTTGCGTTAAAACAAAAAGAACAGCAGAAGTTGCCCATCTTCCACTTTAAAAAGAAACTGCTCCTCCTACATCTACCTTAAAAATAATTTTGCTTTGAGTGGAGAAACATAACCCTTTTTTTTTTTTTTTGGTACTTTCTTCATAGAGCCATTTTATTTCTTGAAGGGAATCAATGTGGGAGGATGTGAGAAGAGTTAAGTTGGCAGAATTAAGAAAGCAAATAATGATCCCTGTAGTGCAGCAGCAGAAGCCTTGGGGTAGAAGAGTAGGAGGTACATAAATGTAATAGTGATAAAATTATCAGGAGGGAAAGACTAAATTCTGAAGGTTGAGGCAAAAAGAAAAATCACTCACTGAGGATGCCACATAGACAACTCACATGTCAGAACAGGAGTGCCACAAAAGAGGTGTTCCCAAGGCTATGAGATGACCAGGAAAAAAAATGTGTAATACCCAGCTTCTATGAGGACACATTATTTTCTTGCCACCTTTGTCATCAAAGAATCTCTCCGGCAGTCTATGACACTGAAATGGAATAAAATGTCATTCAAAATACATTAACTCATTAACTGAGCACCCACTGTACATCATGTGCTAAAATACCTACTGCTGGGCTAAAGGAGTAAGTTACAGCCCAGCCTTCCAAGAGCTTCCCAACTGGAACAAAAGAAAAACTGCAATACAAACAAACATAATATTGATTTAGTTGTTTGACCACTGTGTGCTCAGTACTTACTCTGAATTAGATTCCTGGAAAAATGGGCCAGTGGCAAAAGAAATATTTTCTTAACTCCTGGCACATACAATATGTGAGGAAGGCAGATGTGTAAATAATCCCACAAACAACTGCAGAATCCCTTCTGTTCCTTGCTATGAGATGAGTCCAGGAAGCTACAAGAACCCACAATGGACAATTGGATCTAGTCATAGAACCCCCCCTAAAAAAGAAAAAGATTGGATGAGAGCTGCAAGATCTCTAGGGATTATCCAGACAAAGAGAGAAGAAAGAACTGTCTAGGCAGCTCTGTCAAAGCCAGGGAATGACTGGAAAAACTTGGGCACAAGACTGACAAGATGAAATGGGACCTCTGCAGGAATTTCTAAGCCACAGTCCAGTTTTAGTTTTGACCTAATCCTAGGAGGAATGGAAATCTAAAAAACCTTTGTGAAATTTCTATATACAGGATACCATATGCATAGAGAGGAGATTAATTAATTATTTTAAAAGGAGAAGAAATCTGAAAATGCTACTGAAAATCATGACACTTGACTAGACTATCAAATGAATGGGTTTTTTTTTCAGGTGGTACTACTGCATAAAGCTTTTATGAACAAAGGAAAGTAGACTTTGGCCATGATTAAGAAATATGGGCAAAATATATCATGACCTGCAATGGAAAGTGGTAGAGGGGTGTTATGAAGAAGGAAGAGTTGGAAATGTATCAATAAACCAAACTAGGGCAGTGGAGGCATTGGTCAGGAAGGTGGATGGGAAGAAAAAAAGGATTAGATGTGGAGGCTAAGACAAAAACCCTCTGGCCTAGAGAAACACTGAACTAGAATCTTGCTTTTCTTATTCTTTCAAGAACTGTCTTGCCTCCCTATGCTAGGGAATTGGAAGATAAAATTACTTCTCCCTTCTTCGTACCTAAGTACTTAGATCCTGAGAATCTGGTTCTGGTCTTGGGCAAGGGGCCTTCAGAATGCCACATTTGAAGGCCTCTCTGCATCCCACAGCTGTTTGTTCTCTTAGATCCTTTGCTTTGATCCCAGTGTGTGACTGCCCAGATTCCTTGCCTAGGGTTTTTGAGTCCATATCATATGGACTCTACCTCCTGACTTCATTTCCAAGTTTTCCATTCTGGGACTTTTTCCTTCATCTCTACTTCCCAATTATCTTGCCTGTCATTTCCTCACTGTCAAATCTGATCTATAGGTTCTTTAGACTTTCGGGATTCACAGATATATCCTTTTAATGCTCTCTCTACTACCTCTTTGGCTGAGTTCTCTATTCAGATATGTCTAGTCCATTTTATTTTCTGCCTTCAACAGTGCATTCTTACTGCTTTCCAGGGATTCTGC
This sequence comes from Tympanoctomys barrerae, assembly GCA_002564285.1. NCBI lineage: Eukaryota > Metazoa > Chordata > Mammalia > Rodentia > Octodontidae > Tympanoctomys > Tympanoctomys barrerae. The sequence goes on from NDGN011465038.1 coordinate 11,131, forward strand.
CACTATGCTAGCTGTCCATATTGGCCCACTGACTTACACCATTTGAACCATCCAAAGGAACATGGCACCAGAAGCATTTCACACATAAACTGTTGCCATATCTCAGCCTCCCCACCACCAAAGTAATGACTAAATCAAACAAAACGAAAGCTGACACTGGCCTATATTTGTCTGTGTCAGTTGCATGATTCTGGGAAATCACAGTGACTTGAATACTTTTTTTTCAAATAGAATGAGGCCCTGTCAGGGTTTCATAAGGTGATGTTGGTGACACCTTTAGCCCAATAGGAGATACTTAGCAAGTGCTCACGAGTAATTACCATCCTACCAAGTGCTTACTGAGTGAGCAATGGACATATATATTCATAATATTTTATTTCATAATTTCCTGAGAGTAAGTTGTATAGCAATTAACCAAAGAGCCAAACAAGAAGTAAAAGATTTACAAGAAAAGTAGGCACACTTTTTTTGTAAGGGGCTAAGCAGTATGTACTTTAGACTCTGTAGGCAATATAGTTTATGTCTATGCAATGCCATGGGATTATAAAGGATAATCAGCCATGGGAAATAGCAAACAAGTAGGTGTGCCTCTGTCCCAATAAACTTCATTTATGAAAACAGGTCAGAGGGCCACAGTTTCTGAATTCTGTTGTGCCACATCTTTAATCTGCAACTGGGTCATATCTCAATAAACCCAATAAAGCTGAAAACATATTTAATGCACCTAACCTACCGACACCACATCTCAGCCTCACAGTCCATTATAGAGTCCTGGTTGTTTACCAGGTGACTGAGTCCCTGATTGGGAGCTCTGGCTTTCTACCAATGCCCAGTGTCATGAAAGAATATCTACTACATGTCTTGAACCCAGGAAAATAAAAATTTAAAATTTAATGTATGATTTCTACTGAATAAATATCACTTTTATACCACTGTAAAATAAAAAAGTTATAAGTAGGGGGCCACCTGTGGATGGTGACCTGTCACAATTGTTTGACCAATTGATTGCTTACTGTATTCTTCTAGCAAATATTCTTTGAGAACCAACCAGGTTGGTTGATGGGAATACACTGGTAAGACAAAAGGATACAGTTCTTGCTCCCTGGAAATGACAGCTAAATTTGAGAGGTGATATAAATCACATAAGCACATATATAAATGGAAAGTTACATATGCAGTTAAGGTGATAAAGAAAAGGGCTGTAATGCTCTGAGATTATTTGATAACAAGGTGTCTGCTTGTTCATATGTTCAATGGAAGTTGGTCAGAGAAGATCTTATAGAGAAATATTGCTTGAGCCAAGATTAAGGATGAGAATAAACTAACTAGACTGAAGAAGCTGTAGAAGAGCTTCTGTCCAGGAAAAGGACAGAACATGTGCAGAGCCTTCTGATGGAAAGCAGTATGGGAGATCCAAAAGTTGTGAGAAGACTGGTGTAGACAAAGCACACAGCTCAGTGAGCCATGGTTTAAGATGTGATGAAGGAGACTGGCAAGGGACTTGGTAAGAACAATAGTCCTTGGCCTGAGAGCAATGGGAAACCAATAACAAGCCTTAAAACATGATCAGATTTGCATGTTGAGAAAAAAACTTATGATGTCCCCTAGGTATTAAAAATGAAAAGAAGATGGACATACTACATCATAGTGAGAGAAATTTCCAGCTAAGAAATACAGGTAGAAAGGAAATAAGGAAACTCATATTTTTGTTTCCCTTATTACCATGAAACTTGGGGGCAGATCCTTACGGAGCTCTCACATAAACAAGCTAACCGATTGAGGCATGTCTGTATTACACAGTTTGTTAGTCCTATGGCCACCAGTCTATGTCATGGTCCTTTAAGACAGGATCCCCAAAGACAAAGTAACTAAAGTAATTTCCACAGACTCTCATTTAGCAGCTTTTACCATGTCCAGTTCCAGTTCCAGACATCCCTAGATGTCATCAAACCTACAGTCACCTCAGAATGCAGGAAAAACAAAGCCTTGCAGACCACTTTATGGTGAAGCAGAAGCAATCACCCCATAATAGAACTAAAGCAGACCCGCTCCTAAGCAGGAATGAGTGTGAGACCTGAACTGCCCTGACAGCCATAACATTTCCTCCAAGGCTAGGGAAATCAGAACAAAGATAATGATGAACCCAGGCACCTTGGCCCATTTCAACTAATATTCTCAAAAACTGGCCTTGTGGTTTTGTGAACCAGCCATTCTGAGCTCTTTTATCAGAATGAGTGAACTCATCCAATTCCTTTAGCTGGAGTCCTTTTCCTATCCTCCCTTGATTTCTAACTTTTCACAATAAACCTTTCCAGGACTCCCACTGACATGTCCTGAAATCCTTTTTCTACAACAGGAGTCAAGGGGGACCCCACTGGATCCTGTCAATGACAATAGCTAGATCAGTTTCTGAAAGAAGGATGTTGGCTAATTAGGTTACTTACAACTAAAACTTGCTTCTCTGCATCATGGAAAACTTTCTTAAACTTTTTGTGATCTTTGGAAAATGAAGAAAAATATGACTGTTTGTATTTTATCAGTGCTAGGCTTTTGATCTTTTCAACATTTCACTCTTAGTGGTAAAATGGAGGTTCATTTGCATAAAAATTTATTCACACACAGTTCTGATGACCGACTGACTCAACTTGTTTTTCAACTTGACTTAGTTTCCACACAGGAGCCCTTACAGCTCAGTAGTAGATAGTTGTAATAAAGCATAACTCTTGTTTGAATGCAAATACTATAAATCAAAACCATCAGAAAGTAAGACAAGAATCTTTGAAGATTAAAGCCAATAATCCAATGATATGTTGGTAATCTGGAAAATGAGATTAAACAAAAGAAATTTAGGCTCCTTAGTTTATGTTTCTTATGATGGCATCAAAAATAGAAAATATCTAGGAAAATAGTTCACAAAAGTAGGGCACATTTTTTTGTCCAAATGTTAAGGGGAAGAATGAATAGGGGTGAAGATGGGGTGCTATTGCTTCTAGTGTGGAAAGATCAGGGGTATTGTCACATATCCCACAACAGATACAACAGACCTCCAAACCCACCAGTAGGTTATCCCAACCCAAATATTCATTGAAAAGGGAAGCCCTATGCTGGCTAATCCATGCATTACCTTCAACTCTGTTTGTCCCCAGTGGTCTCTACCTTGCCCCCCTCACTCTCTCCTTTTTCCCTCTCTACCTCCTATTTCTCATCTTCTTCCTTCCCTCCTTCCCACTCTCTCTTTTTCAACTTGTCTTTAGGAAACTAAAGTCTACTAAGATGTTGGCTGTCTCAACTGCTACTCTAATAGCAGAATATCTATTAGAGCTCTTGCTTTGTGCTGAGGATTTCCTTGCCAAGAATGTATTTCAGAAATATTTTTGAAAAAAATCTCAGAATCTAATGCAGAAATACTTTCCACCATACCTAGCTAGCCAGATGGCCTCTGCTGGAATACTCCCAGGGAGCTTAGAGTCCAAGTCTGCCTATCTCTCTATAGTGCAGTTCAAACTATTAAAAGTTTCCTTTATATTTTGCACCAAGATCTGTACCTTCACTGGTGACCAGTTCGTCTCTGCTGACTAACTGGTTGCCCATATCTGAACTGAGATTTCTTGCCCTTTTCCAAAATGATAAATATCTCCTGAGTACCACTTACTTCCACTCTGGGCTACATTTTCATCCATCAATGATCAAGTGCACTACCAACCTCAGTGTGTCAATCACTACCTCTCATATTGACTCACCTAGCTCCCAGCATGCATATCTGTCCCCTCCTCTACCTCAAGCAAGCAGCTTTTTCAGCATGTACACGTAATCTTCTCAACCTCCTCTTTATTAAAAATAGACTTCAGTAGCTTCCAAAAATGCAATTTAAAGTCTTCACTTGGCCTCAAGATCCTTCATAATCTCTTCCTCTGCTTCACCGCCTCCCACTTTGTCAGTTTCATCTTGTGCCATTCTTCCTCTCCATCCAG
>NDGN011465041.1:0-10178 GCA_002564285.1 Tympanoctomys barrerae
AGGTGCTCCTTAGTATTGCTACTCGGGCAGGACAGGTGCCACCCTGTCGTGGTCATCGCACCGTTACTACCGGGAGAGAACAGGTGTCCCTGTTTCGCCGTTACCTGAAGGGGACAGCCGCCCCGCGTTGTTACTACCCCGAGGGGCAGTGCCCCGTGTCAGGACTTCATCAGGGGACAGGTACCCCCACGCTGTTGACACCTGGGGGTCACAAGGGCTGGCACTGGGGTGTAGCAGCTGAGTGCTGTTGGCAAGCAGAACTGTGAGCTGGGAGTTGGGGTGCAGGCGCCTCCCCATCATGGGTACCCAGGCAGGACTAGGGCTTCCTCATCATTGCCACCAGGGAGGGACCTGGGAGGGCCAGGCGTCCCCACATGTTGGGACCGGAGGGGAGAGCTGCCCCCGCATCACTGCCTCCTGAGGGAGAATGGCGTCTACATAGTTGTCATCTCTGTCCTGCTTGGGTGCTGGGGCACGGGTAGACCTGGGGTGGGGCGGACAGGTGACCCTCTCTCTGGGACACTTGAGGTGAGCTCAGCTGCTGCCTCCGTGGGGATCTGGAGAGCATTCAAGAAGGTCTGGAGTCCTGGACCTTGGGGAGGGGACAGCTGTCCCATCCCTGGGCAGATGGGGGACCTGTGATGGTCCTGCCAGTGGCATGGGGACAGTTGGCTACATGTGGGCCAGAGCGGGGGATGGGTTTGCCTCAGCTGCTCAGCTGGCTCAGCACACTGGGCCTGCGGGGCAGGCTGGGCTCTGCCAGGCTCCTGGCGGTCTGAGCAGGTACCCTGCGGTGTCACCTGGAAGCTGCATGGCTGGAGCCGGGCCTGGCTGGGATGGAGCCCGGAGCCCGGCTGCTCCTGGTCCTGCAGCTTTGCCGTCCTGGCTTCCTCCCTTGCTCTTGGTGGGACCCAGTCGCGCCCCCTGGGTGCTCCGGAAAGGTGTGCGTGGGGGTTGCTCACTACCATCTCCTTCCTCAGGTAGAATTTTGGGATCATATTATTTTATAATCAGTCACTCATTAACCTAGGAATGTGCCTTCTTTATTCTCTGGGTTTGTTTAGCCCACATCTGTCCATGTGCTCACTGTTGGCCAGGCACTGCCTTGAATGTGCCAGGGCCACCTCTGCTCCTGCTCCAGGACACAGAGAGGTCCCTCCACTTCCATCCCTGACCCTGGCGGCCCCCGATCTGCTTCTGGTCCCTGTGTCTGAGAGTTCACACCCTGTGTGTCTGTGTGGTTGGCTGCTGTCACTCAGCATCGTGTGTTTTAGGTTCATGTGCGTTGGAGCAGTGTGTCAATTCCTCGTTCCTTTTCATGGCTGAGTAGTATTCCTTGGATGGCTGTGTATCCCATTTGTGGTCTGCTCAGTGGTCAGTGGCTTTGCAGGTGCGGCTCTCCCAGCCCTGGCCTCAGTTGCTCATCTCCTCCCTCCCGCTGTCTGTTGCCTCCTGTTTACCCGGTTGGGAGCCCCCGACCCTGGGCGAGGTGAACATGTTCTGGACGTAGCTGGGCTTTGGAGGAGCCAGTGCCATAGCTGCTCTGCAGGGGACTCTTGTTTGCACTGAGGGCATTTTTGGTCATTGTGAATGGTGGTGGCAGCTGGTGTCACCTGAAGGGTCTTGCCCCCTGTGTGGGCCCTGAGGCCGTGACACTTCTGGCAGTGAGCGACCCTGCAGCGCTCCAGAGTTAGGCTCTGTACCCTGCCCTGTGCCACCGTGCGCCGGCTGGGACCAGCACGAGCAGGCTCACGCCCAGCCTGGCGGCCTGCTGTGGCCGGCACCTGTCCCTGCCTAGACGCCAGGGTGCTCGCACCTGTAGACAGGAGAGGCACAGCTGTTGCCCTGGCTCTGTGCTGGGGATGTCCGGGGACAGCAGTCCTTCACCACAGGTGCCTGGGTCCTCCATGGGGAGGCCGCCGCTGTGCCGGGGCGCTGTGGCCCTGTGCTGCGTGACACCAGACTCCCTGGGCCTCAGAACCCAGCCCTGTAAAATTAGGCCAGGGCAGTCATTCACTTAGTGACACTTTTTGCACCTGGGAGGGTGGTGGGTGTCGGGACAGAGGTGCACAGGCCGCTCAGGGCTAGGGGCTTGCTGAGCTGGTGTGGGCTTGGGGGAAACAGGAGCGAGAGGTGACAGCCTGAAGCACGCTGCGCTGGCGGGGGCCATCAGCAAGGGAGGGCGGGGCTGCCGCGCCTGTGGTCCCTGCACCCAGGTCCAGCTGGCGGGAGATCAGAAGTCTCTGAAAAATAAAAACTGTACCTGAGCTGGGTGTGGCGGTACCCACTTGTCACTCCAGCCTTTGGAGGCTGAGGCAGGAGGATAGAAAGTTTTGAGGCCAGCCTGGGCAGCTTTGCAGCTCAGCAAGAGCCTGTCCTTAGGCCAAGGAGATAGCTCAGTGATCCAAGTGCCTGCCTGAAAAGTACAAGGACCCGGGTTCGAGGTTCCGTACTGATGCCGTGCGGCCTGCGCCGAACTGGCCACCGAAGCCGGGCAAGGTGGTGCATGCCTATAATCCCAGCGCTGGGGAGGCTGAGACAGGAGGATCACTGAGTCTGAGCTGAGCAGCGAGACCTCGTACAGAATAAATAAATATGTAAATAAATAAAGTATTTTTTTTAAAAAAGAGTCTGTCTTCAAATTTTAACAAAAGGGCCGTGGATGTCCAGCCACGGGTTCATCCCCCTCCTCTCTATGTTAAGCGTGCGTTTGGGAGGCTGCCTGCACTTACAAGGGCTTGCGGCCTGCGGGCTTTGGGGTCACCAGGGTTCCTGGACCCCGTCACCTTTGGTGGGTTGTGATACACGCAGCTGTGAGCTGTCAGTAGTAGCTTTGAAATTTCTTCCCCTTGCAAGGAGACCCCGTCCCCTCCCCCAGCCCTGACCCGCCAGCCCGCTAATCGGCTTTCTGTCTGGATTCCCCCGTTCAGGGTGTTTTGTATCAATTCAGGCACACATGTGACCTTGTGTCTAGCTTGCCACCCGGGGCATGTTTTTGAGGTCCATTCATGTCATAACCTGTATCAACGTTTCATTTCTTTTTAAATGTGTGGAGGTAAAGACAGACACCGAGTCACACCCTTCACCGTGGTCTTCAGGTGCTCGTTCAGTTCGAGCCCCGGGTGTGGGCTCGCGCCCGCCGTCCCAACACCGGGAGGCTGAGGCAGGGGAGGGTCCAGAGCAGCCTGGGCTAGAGTGAGCTGCAGAGGGAGACCCTGCCTCAAAAAGATAAAAAGAAAGAAAGAAGGAAAAGCACTCATACTGTTACGTGGTCGCTGCTGCCGCTCCTTACCGCCTCTAAACCGCAGCGCGTGCCTGTCACATGGGCTGTCCTGCTCTTCTGTCACCTGGGCTTGATCTCTTGGGTGATTTCCCTCTTCTTGATGCCAGGAATCATAGATATTGGAATCTGTTTTTTTTTGGGAAAATTGGCAACCCTCGTCCATTTTCGTTTTGGGGTAGGGTCTCACCAAGTTGCCCAGGCCAGCCTCAGCCTTCCGAGTGGCTGGGGTGGGGGGTGTGCTGCGTGTCTATCTGTGTCCTGTGTCTGTGGACGTGGATCTCTGCTCTTGGCTCAGTGCTGAGGAGTGGCCCTGCCTGGTGGCTGTCCCTTCTCCTAGGAAGTGGCTGTGGCTGTGAGTGGAGAGGATGTGGGATGCATGGCCGCCTCGGCATCCAGGCCAGGGGTGACGAGCTGGTCCGGGGGTGCCCGGGGGTGGGTGTTGGTGGCGTTCTGTCGGCAGAGCCTCCAGATGGGGGAGAAGGCCTGGGGCTCAGGACACAGCATCGCTCATGGATGGGCCGGTGAGCAGGCGGGCTGGGGAGAGGCTCTGGCCAGCTGGGCGCAGTGGCACACGCCGAGGTCCTGGCTACCTGGGAGGGATGTTTAGAATCAGCATGGACGACACAGCACAATGAGACCTTGTCACCAGACGTAGCAAATAACAGAAGAACTGCGGTGCCCTGGCGGAGGCCTCCCGTGACTGGTGGCTCTGTTGAAGAGTTCCCGTGGTTGGCGCCTCCTATGAAGCAGGCCCAGGCCACAGCACAGCCTGTCAGGGCGCGGGTGACTGAGTGCGGAGGCTGCCCCCATGCTGGCCTCCGTCCCGGCACTGGCACTGTCGCCTCCAGGCCGGCTGCTGCCACTGCCTGGGCCATCTGTGGCCTCGGCACCCACGCAGGCATCCCTGGGCGCCGTCTCAGGCCCACAGCCTGCTCTTTGTGAGTGCAGCCCCTGCCTCAGTCTGGGTTGGCTGAGAAGACCTTTGTCACGCCTGGGATGGAACGCGCCTGTTTGGAGAGGGCTTCTGTGGGTGTAGCTGGGGTTGGGATTGAATGTGGAGTGGCCTCATCCAGCCAGCATGTCCCTGTGAGGAGGGGACGCTGGCTGCAGGAGAGCGGGGAGGGGGAGGTCAGGAGCTCGTGGTGTGCTTGTGTCACACTTCCACCTCCTGTACGTGGTGCCTGTGGTCACTTTGCTCCCACCTGTCTGTGGTCACTTGTGGTGGCTGCTGTGGACCTTCCCAAGCCAGCGCAGAGTGTGCCTAGTACCCCTGGATGCTGCCTGGTGCAAGGGAAGGTGGCCCTCTGCCCTCCCTGCAGGATGAAGCGCCCCGCCCCACACTCTGCTCCGAGCGTGGCAAGAAGACAGAGGCAAGCACTGGCGGTGACATGCATGATGAAGAGTGGGGGTTTGGGGTTGTCCCTTTTTCTTTTGGCTACACGGGATGACACCCAGAGATGCGTGCACGCCAGCCAGCCCACTGAGCCACATCCCGGCCCTTTTGTTGTTTGAGCTGAGACAGATGCTTACTAAGTTTCCCAGCCTGCTTCAGGACTTAGACCCTCCTTCATCACCCGCCTGCATCAGCCTCCCGAGTAGCTGGTGTGATGAGTGTGTGACACTCTGCCTGGCTTGGGTGGTGCCTTGAGGAGGGCCGGGGCAGTGACCGGAGCTTCTCCAGAACAGGGCAGAGGTTACCCTGCCCTGGACTGGCCTTTCTCCTCACTGAGAGCGGGTGCTCAGTCTCACACCCAAGGAGGTGTTTCTCCCCTATCTTATAGATGGAGGCCCATGGCAGTATCAGCAGCGAACAGGAGGAGCTGTGTGAGAAATTGGGAGCTGAGGCAGGAGGATCACAAGTTCATGCTCAGCCCGAGCAGGTTGTCAGCTTCATGAGGTCTTGTAGGCAGGGCTGGCAGGGCAAGGGGCTCCATCCCTGGGTTGAGGGCAGCCATGATGGCGCACAGCTTGGTTCCTGCTACTCATGAGGTGGCGACAGGAGAGTGCCCGGAGGTCAGGAGCCCGAGCCGCCCTGGGCAGCACCGTCAGACGCCCCCAGTGAACCGGAGGGCCAAGGTGACACTCCCATTGCCCAGCGGCCTGCTTTCCTTCACGTACCTCAGTCTTTGGAGTCAAGCCCCATTTCCCCACGACCTAGACGTGGCAGTCATAGTTTTGGGTGGGTCACCTTGCTCTTGGAGAAGGTGGTCCTGGGGTGTGGCCACAGGGACCTGTGTGTGCGGCCCACAGTGCCTGTCCCATGAGGGCTGTGTCCCCAGGGTCTGCAGGCTGAGGGCCACATGGTGCCCGTGCTCCATCTGGGGGCGTCCCTACCATGCGTCCCCAGTCGAGCCCTAAGGTTCAGCACAGCCCTTTTCATGTTTGCAAATATTGAGGTGGTGGCTCTGCAGGACAAAGCGGTGCAGCCTGGCACTCGGTGGCGCTGGCACTGTCCCAGGTCATGCAGCCTTCACCTCTAGGCTCCCGAGCATGTCCACCCCACAGGCCCATCCCCACAGGCCAGCCCACCCCAGCCCCGGCAGCTGCTGAGCTGCATCCTGTCTCGGGGGCCTCCCAGGCTGGACCCGTCTGTTGCTGGCTCGCACGCAGTGTGGCCCTGCCAGGCATCTCTAGCTCAGCAGCAGTCTCCAGCTCCAGCCACCAGTCTCGTGGGTCTGGGCCACCTGCTTCTTGCTCTGTCCCCACTTCTGGGCTGCTGCGTCCCTGCCGCCAAGGAGTGTCCCTCAGGTGGCAGCTACCTGACGGGGTCTGCTGGACCACCTGCTCAGGCAGTCCAGGAGGGCTTTGCGACCCGCAGCATGCGTAGCTCGGGGTGCCAGGCGGGGTGCAGGCTGTTGCCAGCTGAGGGTGGGACCTGCTGTTGAGGCCCTTTTCCCTGGCTGGCCCTCAGGCTTGCTTTTATTTATTTTTTTACCATGATGCCGGAGCGCTGCATAGCGGCCTTCTGGGCAGGCGCACTACCCCTGAGCTGCGCCCCCAGGCCATTTTATCTCCTATTTTGAGACAAGGTCTTGTTATGTAGCCCAGGCTGGCCTCAACCCCGTGCTCCTCCTGCCTCGGTTTCCCATGAGCGATTACGGTGTGCGCTTCGCTCGTGTACCTGACGGGAACTCACGGTGGCACTTTGTTTTTCGTGGCATCCCAGCACCCACGAAGAAGTAAACCCTTTCATCTCTGTGCCAGAACGTCTGTGCAGTCTGTTGCTTAATGACTTGGGCCAGTTGTTAGCCCCTGGATTGGTAGTCTGACTTGCTAGGCCAGGGCTTGGCTGACTATAGCTGCTTTTGTAAATAAAGTTTTAGGGCCGCGGAGATAGCTCGGTAGAATAAGTGCTTGCCTGGCAAGTTCAAGGCCATGAGGCCAATCCCCAGTACCGCCAAAAATAAAATAAAATACATAAATAAATAAAATTTTATAGAACGTAGGCCACACCCACGCCACTTCTGCAGTGTCCGTGGCAGCTTCTGTGGGACAGTGGAGACGATTTCTTAGAGCAGCTGTGAGGCCGTCTTGGGTGGGGCCCGCCGGCCCGCAGCACGGCGCCGCCTGCGTGAGGATGGCTGCCCAGCGCAGCGGGGAGGAGGCGCGGCTGAGGGCCGGAGGGAGGCCACGCCAGCCGCGGTGCTCCGTGTCTGGCCCCCGGGAACCCAAGGGGCAGCCCCCAGGCCCCCGAGTTGTGCAGTGTAGCCCTGAATGGGCTCAGGGTTGTGAGTGCGGTCAGGGACTCCGTCTGTGGCCCTGCCTGGAGGCCCGGGCGTCCGGCTCCTACGCAGCGGGCCAGCTGGCCAGCCGGTGCTGCTGGAGTTGCCAGTGGCCGTGGACGTGCTCCCGAGGCCACAGGCCCCCTGAGTTCCGCTGCGTCGGGGCTCGGAGAAGTCAAAGGGAGTCAGTCATCTGCCAGAGATCCCAAGAGCCGGGCCTTCTCCTGGATGTGACGTCTACGGAGCGTTGATCCCGTTACTGCAGTACACGGGCCACGCGTGCGGTGCAAGCTGGGCGCTGGAGGCGGTGCTGGCAGCCGTGAGATCAATGGAGGGCGTGACAGTGGGTGGCGCTGGACTCACGGCCATCGGCCATCGGCCATCGGGCGGGCAGCTGGGGAGCGAGCGGGGCCTCCGTGCGGACAGGCGCAGCGCTGGTGGCCGGCGGTGGCGGGGCTCGCGAGGCAGCTCTGCGACGGGCAGCGCCCTGGAGCAGTCACGGGTGCTCCTTGCCGCAGGGAGCTTGGTGCGAGCCGCGCGTGGAGGGCTCACGTGGTGTGCGTGCGGATGGCACACGGTGGCCTTCGGGGAATGTTTTTCTTTGTAGTAAAAATATAGTTTTTAGAAAACTTATTCTGTAAGTTTGCTGAAAGGGTCTAGGGTAGGTTTCTAGGCGTGAGGCCGTGGGGGATCATGCTGGAGGGCCGCCTCCCAGTCAGCACACGGGCACAGCAGCCACGTGCTTATCTCACGTGCATGGACTCTGGAAGGAAGCTAGCGCCGACGGGCGTCAGCTGCTGTCCTGCTCACATCTACCCCGCCCGGCTAGAGTGCCCCAGCCTGGAGCACAGTGCAGCCACCCTGTCTCCTGGTGGCTCTGTCCGCTTGGGGCAGGCCAGGTCAGCTAGGCCAGCAGCTGTCCGGCGCAGTGTGGGCCCCTGGGGACGTGCTGGCAGTGCAGGGGGTACAGGGCGCCGTCTGGCCTGGGGGAGAAGGGTGCCTGGGAGCCACAGCGCACTGGTCCCACGGGATGCCACTCGTCCCACGGGATGCTGACCACTCTGCCACTGTGAGCATTTGGAAGCCTCGGGCTCTTTTTGTTTGTCAGGATGGGCTGGGACAGTGGGCAGGGGGCAAAGGTGCTGCTGGTACCCCAGGTTGCTCAGGGTGCCCCAACCACAGAGTTCTCCCCATGCTGCGTGGCGCAAGCTGAGCCTGCTGCAGGTTGCAGCATGTGACAGCCCACGGCGCCAGTCCCGCCTGCATGTGTCATGGTGGGGAGACCGTGGCTCTGAGCACCCGTGTGCCACGGGCCAGCCCGGGCAGCCTGGCGCTGTGTTCCCTCGCGGGCTGCTGCTCCAGGCCCTGCGCCTGGTTGGGTGGGCAGATGCTGTGGGCTGCTGCGACCCCATATGTGGCAGAGATGGTTCTCAGCATGGGAGGGTGATGGGCTGGGGTGGGCGTGCCGGCCGTGGGTGTTGGGGGCAGGGAGGCTCCAGTGGGGCGACCACGGGTGTGGTGGGGCACAGGGATGGCAGGAATGACCTCGCTGGGGTCTGTCTGTCTGTGCCCAGGGGATTGTGGCAGTGACCTGTGGTGGAGCCTTTGGCCACCCCCTGGCCTGGAGCAGATTGAGGCCCAGGAGGCCGGGCTCTGCGCCAGGGTGGGGCCCCAGTTTTCCACTGGGCCCCATCCATGGAAGCTCACCGGGCTGGCCCTGGCCCTGGCCCTTCCTGAACCTCAAGGTCTTCACGTCCATCCCTTGCATGCTGCATGTGCCCGGAACAGCCCTGCCCGTGTCCTGCCGCCTGTGGAAGGCTGGAGGCCCCAGCCCTGCACTTGCCCTGGTGGGAGGAGGGCTGAGGTGTGCAGGAGGTGACCCCAACTTCTGGCCAGTCTGTGTCACAGACCAAGGCTCCTTTCTCTCTTCTCCTCGGGCTGCCACATCCTGAACCCTGAGCAGAGGGAGCTCCCTGCCCTGGCCGAGGATGGTGGGGGTGCCACTGGCAGATGGGGGTTCAGGCGTGCAAACAAGGAAGTCGCCACATGCCTCGAGGGCCGGGATGCAGAGCGCCAGCATTGATTATTTGCCAAGAGGAGATGAGGCGTGGCTGGCCCCATCCTGCGGTTTTCGGCTAGGTGCAGAGGGCAGTGCCACAGGGGCAGGCACAGTGTGCCTGGCATGGGCCACACGCTGCAGCCACAGCTCCTCCCGTGTCCTCCCATGACTTGAGGGCACAGGCTGGCCTGGGAGAGAGGGAGCTGCAGCGCCATTGCCCTCGGAGCTCCCAGGCCAGTGCGAGATGGTTGCCCTGCAGGCTGGGGTGGGCAGCAGAGCCTGTCCCCTCTGTGGTAGCCTTGGGGAGCTGCCCACAGGTCTGCTGGAGCCCTGGTCCAAGGAGTGCATGACCGTGTTACCCTGGAGCCTCACAGAGACTGTCTGCATGAGGGAACAGTTGAGCGGAGCCATGAGGACAAGGACAGGCCCCAGGATAGGGTGTGGGCCGTGGAAGGCCTGCTGGTGCCAGCCCATGTGTCGAGGCGCAGGTGCGGCCGGGAGCTGCCCTGTGGTGGGTGAGAGGCCTGGTTCTCCTCCCGGCACTGACGCCGCGGAGGGTCGGGAGTCCGGCTCCCAGGAAAGCTGCAAGGAAGTGTGCGTGACATGGCCACGTCCCTGCTCTGGTGGCTGCCACGTGGAATAATCGCATCACTTCTGCGGCAGAGACTGCACAGTGACTGCTGCCGCCCAGACTCGGGCCCTGGCCTGTGCCTGCAGCACAGCGGGCCCAGAGACCCTGGCAGAAGGGGCAGCTGCGGAGACGCCATTGTGCCCTTGGCGTAGAGCAGCCTGCAGCTCAGCGGGCCAGAGACCCTGGCAGGGGGGGCAGCTGCGGAGACGCCATTGTGCTTTCGGTGTAGAGCAGCCTGCAGCGCAGCGCCCTGCTCTGGGTGCTGTAGGGGGAAGTCCCCAAGGACATTTTCCTGTCTTTTTTCTTTCTCTCCAGTACTGGTGATAGAATCTAGGACTTGCACCGAGTTGCACCTGCAGGCCTTGTAGTTTATTCTGAGACAGGGTCTTGCTAAGTTGCCAAGGTTAGGTTTAAATTTGTGATTCCCCTCCCTCGGCCTCCTAGTACCTGGGATGCAGCCGCACACGGCCTTAAATTTGCGAT
>NDGN011465042.1:0-11704 GCA_002564285.1 Tympanoctomys barrerae
TTTTTTGCAGGCTGATTTCCAAAGCTAAGTGCTAACACAGAACAGGAGCAGCTGGGCTCCATCCCCCCTCTTATCACCACCCGGGATTCCATACTCGCCTCAGTGCTCCCCACAGTGTGAGAAACCCTCCCTTTCTCTCCTTCCCAGGTACCCACAAGTCCACAAGAATAAAGGTAACAGGAGCAGGACAACTGCTCTTCATGCTGTCCACAACCCTGGCAGGGTCCCAAGTGAGGAGATCAGGGACTTGGCTGTCCATCACCCCCAGCCCCCAGCCAAGCAACTCAAAGGGGAGCCAGCAGCCCTCTAAGGTGGTGCTCTCTGCTTGGAGCAAACCCAGGGAGTAGGCAGACAGTATGGAGTCTCACACAGCTCAACCTGCTGTCTCTCAGGCCTTCCTTGCCCCTTCTGTGCCCACTCAAGGGGTGCGGCCACCTGTCTCTGGCTGTCCTGCTAAACTGCCCCTCCCAGCACCAGGCAAGTGGATGCAAGCACTGGTCCTCCTGCTGTCCAACAGATGGGCAGGGGCCCTCCAGCAGCCCCGACACCCAGCAGACTGCCCAGAGCCTCCTGCTGCCCCTATTCTGAGGACAGAGGAGCCAAATTCTCTCTCACTGCCTGGATTTGGTCCTCACAGAGGCTCACCCTGCACTGTGGACTATGGATCAGAGTGCAAACACCTGGGAGGTGAACCCAAGCTCCAACGCAGGCCCTCAGACTGCCCCCCACCACCCGACCTCCCGCACAGCTGAGAATAGGCAGCACAGCTAGAAACCCCTCATTTGAAAATGAACAATTCTGGCAAAATAAAAACTTGTGTCACTCTAGTCACAGTAGACACTTTGAAGAAAGAGTTTTAATGGGTGGGAAAAAGCAGAGCCCCATGCCCACCATAAGACCTCATGATTCAGGCACCCTTGAAAACGGAGCCAAGAGATCACACTTTATTTCAAAGCCAAAACCCAAGGATACAAAAAGGAGGCGTTCCACTTCCAATCAGGACCCATCACAAGTGCTTGCTGGCCCCGGAAATGGCACCATGAATGCTGAAGGTGGGAGCTTGGCCAAGCCAAGCACAGCCATGCAAAAGACATGCCCATAAGCCAACTCTTTCCCACTTCTGATAGCAGACCTCTCCCCCATGGTCAAGTGGCAGTGTCTGAGTCCTGCTGGTTTATGCACATGAGAAGGGTGTGTGTCCCTACCAGACACAGCTAGGCCCCACGGTCAAGGACCACGCAATCCAGAAATGCCAGCCCAACTGTTGTGCTTGCTCCTCTTCCAGTGCCCCTCCCATCTCACACCATCATCCTCACAATAACACATTTTCTGGAAGTGGCCTGAATCCCCCCCTCCTTCCACAGACCTTCCCACCCCCGACCATTCCTCCACCTCCCCAACCTTGGTTCAGAGAGCAGCCTACATTGAGCGTGTGACAGCCAAGGACAGACAGCAGGTCCTGGCCTGCAGCAGGGAGGGTCTCGTGTGTCCCCTCACTACACATGCAGCATAGGCCTTGCATTATATCTTATGGAAGTCACATGTGCATTAGTGTGTGTGCATTTGTGTGTGTGTCTGAGGCGACATGTATGCTGGAAGGGGCCTTAGTGCTCCCTAAATCCTCCTGTCCAGCTCCCCCAGTATCTCAAAAGAGCTGCATCTTAACATGATCTGCAGGAACACAAACCCTTTCCTTGAGAACAGAAAAAAGAAGAGCTGGAGACTCCAAGGAAAACAGAACAGGGACAGTGGCCCAGGCCACAGCACACCAGCCACTGCTGCACAGCACTGCTAGCTTCAGTGCAGCCTGCCTGAACAGCCAAGCTGCCTTCCTTTGCTGGACAGTGCCGGCATCCTCGTGAACACCTGCGGCTTCACTGCAAGGCCAAGTCCAGGAACAAGGACCTCATCTAACAGAGCAGAGACAGGTCTGCCCTTAGGGCTGGATGACCAGACGCCCTGGTCTGCCTGGAACCGGCCCACTTTACAGCACCGTCCTGGTGTGATCAACAGAAGCCCCTTTCCTAGGTGTCTCAGTCTGGGCAACAAACTACCCTGTAACCCTTCTTCCAGGGCACACTGTTCCCAGAGAGAACAAAGCGGCAGGCCTGGCATGCTTCCGCAGAGCACTTTACGCCACGGACTTTAAAATGAAACTCGTGTGCAATTATGTCTAATTTGGCCCCTTCTGGTGACATGCCAGCTGACCGAAATTCTGCTCCCGGGAAATGAGACTGGACACCAGTGAAGGGAACCTGGGACTGAGCAGACATGCTGCATGCTGTAAGCTTGTGACTTGAAGGGGGGGGGGAGAGAGAAAGAGAGAGAGATTGGCACTGAGCATGGGAAACCCCACTTAGAATTGGACCCATGAAGTTAGCTGCCCAAGAATTCCAGTTCAAATTCAGCCCATCCTCCATGTGCCGACCCCAGCACACATGAAAGCCTCACAGTTCTGCCTGGTGCACAGCGGCTGACTTGTGGGGCATGGATGGGCTTCAGGAATTCCTAAGCTTGGAATTTCCAAGCTCGGAAAAAGTAGTAGAAAAGCCAGGCCAGCAAGCTGATCTTGGCGCTCCACCCCATCACAGGGCCCAGCACTACCTGAGCACCTCAGGAAGCGAGGTCCCACTGGCCTGGAGAGAACAGCTGTCAGAATCAGAAGGAATAGTATGAACATGACTGTGTCTTTTTGTCTTTCAATGATTTTTTCCAGATCTGCCTGGGAAAAATGAAGTCTGCAGAACAGGAAACATCAGTCTCTCAAGAACAACTGTGAACAATTCGATGCATTTCCTTCCAGGCTTCCCCCCACTCAATTTAAGTTCTATCTTCCCCAACAGAGTATCCTGCTTTTTCACTTTATTATATAAGCATTTCTCCATATCATTATAAGCCAATCTGTTTATTTTCACTCGTGACTGTGGTTCTCCAATAGCAATGTTAACAGCTGTTTGCTATTGGGACTTCAAAAGTTTATGCACAGCAGAAGGTAGTAAATAAAGGGCATGGAGAAGAAAAAGGAACCCGAGTAATGAAACATTAATGAAGAATCCATCTCCCAAAATAGAGTGGGTAACCAGTGCTGGGAGTTTTGAGGCCCTCCAGCTATTCCGCTGCAATAAGCTCCGTGAACTGCATGGGGCCTTCCAAGCTGGCCCTGCCACAAAGCCAATGGCCAGTGCAGTAAAGAAAGGGCTGGATGACTGGGGCTGGGGAGAAAGGAACAAGCCACGCAAGATTGGCAGGAACTCTTGGGTATCTACGGCATCCTCACCTTTGGTGGCAGTCAAGTCACCAGGCTCCCCAACCGGCCCTGCTGCCCCCCTCTTTGCAGACCTCCTCCTCTCCACACTCCCAGCATTCTCTCAGTGCCAGGCAGAGCGAGGTCCTCTGCATTCACCACACAGTCACTTTGATTCCCTGGAGAGGAAGCCTGAGTGGAGTGGCAGCCAATGACAGCAGCGGTGGCCTCCGTGCCATGCTCCCCACTGGAAGCCCAGCCTCTTGAGGGAAGAGCGCAGCCTGCACCGCACATTCACACAACAAGGGCCACTTATGTCTCACTTCCTTCCTATAAAGCTTTGAAGAGGTTTACAAAGACGTCTGTCTTATAGCAGGAAAGATTTATAAACATAAAGAAATTAGGTAAAGGGGAAATAGACTAGAACAAGAAAGGAAGAGAGAGTATGTACCTTCTAAACTACATTCCCGACTTTCACAGAATCTACAGTGAAGTTCCAAATCTGGGACTATGCTTTGTATCAGCCCAAACAAAACTTTAAAAAGTGAATGTTCATAAATGTAAGATACGGTTTTGGTTCAGAAAGTCCAGCAGCTACCGTGTTGGTGACGTCGTCTCCGCTGTCCAGCCCCATCTTTCAAAGGAGTCTGTCTTCTGCCTTACTGTTGACTAAACCTGCTGGAGCTGCAATGTAAATGGGACAGACGCTGCTCTAGAAAGGGCCATGCACCACCCAGCTCCTTGCCTTCCCAAAGGCTACTGTCATCGAGAGCCCGCCGGTCCTCACTCACCTTGACGAGAGGACAGAACGCACATGCGCACTCATGCTCGCCCGTGCTCTCTATTAGAGCCCGCCCGTTCCATCCATCTCCTGACGTTTCCAGAACCTTACGGTGCTACCTTCCGCTGTGTGCTGCGCGACCCTTTCTTCTTTCTTGTTTCTGTGACGATTTCTCAGCCTTGGTGATCTAATTGCAATCCTGCTGAGTCGACACTGTTCATGGTCAGCCAAAGTTGCTGGGCCAAGAATTTAGGATCTCAAGAAATTTTCCTTCTCCCAAATATAACAGCCACCCAAGGTTGAAGAATGATATTTGTAATGACAGGAAACTGAAATGATGGTTACATGCTTGACCCTTAAGACAGAGACCAAGTACCCGAGGCTGACATTTTAACTTGTGCTCAACAGGTGTGTTTGGCACAACACTTGGCATCGCCCTGCCCATGTTCAAATTCTTACTCTGCCACTACTAGCTGTTTCGGAGGCAAGTGACCTAGCCTGCCTATGCCTCAGTTTTCCCACCTATAAAATGGGGATAATGTTACTGTTATGGTTGACTCATTATGTCAACTTGAGAAGTTTATAAGTTCAACTAAGTAATTCAGCAGGGAGCCAGGGTCCTCATTTGATAAACATCCTCAGCTTGTATAAGAGGAGGTCATGGAGTGGGTGTGAATGCTACACCCTCCCGAGGACAGGAAGCCTACATGCAACATCAAGGGGAAAAGGAAGCCTGCTCCCCCTTTTGCTCTTGTTGCTCTTGCTGTCTTCTGTCACCTTGAGCACCTTGAGCTGTTGTCCCTCACCATGCCACCCTGCCTTGGTGCCAGCTGAGGATGGACGGAAACCTCCACAAGCTGTGAGCTAAATAAACCTATCTATCCTTAATTCTGGATGTCGGTATTTTGTCTCAGCAACACCAGAAAAGTTAACTAAGACAGTTACCAATCTCAGAGGGTTGTTAAGAGGATTAAATTGGGTGATTCATAACAAGTGCTTAGAAGCGAATAAAGCATCGTGAGAGGTTAAAATGCAAACAGTGGTAGAAACTAGTCTGGCCCTGTTAGAACTGTGCACATGTGCCGCTTCTCACAGCCAGTCTCCTCTTACCAGACACAAAGCAGCATGCTGTCCCAGGCTGCTCAACGCACACAGAAACAGACCTGAGACCTGGGTTAAGAGTACAGTTTTCCACTGAAGCAGGATTTTGAATTATAGAATTATTTGGCTTTCCTGCAGGTCCCCCTGCCCTGTCTTTTTTCTGTTAAGTAACCCTGAGAACCTCACATACTGTACTTAGCACAAGCTCCAAACTAATCATTATGAGACCACAGCTTGGTTCCATGGAGTTAAGACTTGATCTTGTAATCCTCAGATCGCTTCTAACCCAGCAGTGAAAGAATGATCAGCCTTCAAAATCAGCAGGCTGGGGGCCAGGGAGATGGCTCAGTGGAATAAGTGCTTCCCTGGCAAGCGCAAGGCCTGAGTTCAATCCCCGGTTCCACCAAAACAATCAAACAAAACAAAATCAGCAGGCTGCTGGGTGTAATCCCAGTCAGAGGCTGAGGCAGAAAGACTGCCTGGAGTTTGAGGTTGGTCTGGGCTACACAGTGAGTTCAAGGCCAGCCTGATCTTGTAGCAAGATCCTGTCTCAAAATAAAAGAAAAAAGAAAAAGAAAGAAAACAACACTGCAGGCTGCCCAACCCTAGATTCATGTTAGCCAAAGCATAAGAAAGCCTGACTTCTCCCCACCTCCTTGCTTAACCTCTCACTTTGTAGGCTTGGCAATTATATAAGAACTATGGGGCCATGGAGATAGCTCAGCAGACTAAGCACCTTCCTAGGCAAGCACAAGGACTTGGGTTCAATCCCCAGCACCACATGCCATGTTGGCCCCATCCCAGGCACACCAAGCTGGCCACCAAGACTGGGCGTGGTGGTTCTTGCCTGTAATCCCAGTTCTGGGGAGGCTGAAACAGGAAGATCACTGTGAGTCCAAGCTGTGTAATAAGACCCTGTACCAAATGTAAAAGAAAAAAAAAAGAAACTATGGACACTCATCTTGGGAAGTATCATCTCCTTCCCTTTACGCCAGTTACTCAGCGCCTTGTCCCTCACACACTCCTACCACCGTGCACTCTTATTAACAACCCTGTTTCTAGCCAGACATTGTGGGGCACACCTGGAATCACAGCACTTGGGGAAGCTGAAGTGGGAGGATCAAAATTTTGATGGGTCCTGTCTTAAAATAAAAAAGGGCTTGGGACATACACAGGCCCTGGGCTCAAGCTCCCATACTAAAAAGTAAATGAAATAATACTTTATTTTAAAAATCCTACATGTTCCAGGGAGGCAGGCCATTACTTTATTTTACATCAGTATTTATGAAGACAGAAGGCAACTTACTGACCATGTAGTTAGTACTATTTAACTGAACAAAAATGAAATTCCTTAAGAAGTTATGCGTAACATAAATGGAATACTGGACTGTAATCCTTCTCACCACCATCTGAGGGGACAAAGAAATCAGTTTTCCCACAGCTAGATTTATATCCATTGCTCGTTATCTCCTCTGGAGGAAAGACGTGGCCACACGCGGCCTCCCAGGAGGTCGTCTGAACACAGCCTACCAGCCCGCACGAGGGCCAGTCTTCCAAATTCAGAGACACTTCCTCCTTCGTGGCTTTCTCCAATGCATGCCATTAAACAGTGAGCACTAATGGCAAGTGCTGAAAAAAAATGCCCATCAGCAGATTAATGGATAGACTCAAATGGCACGCAGACGAGGACACACACGAAGGGATCCTAATCTGCCTTAAGAAGGAAGGAAATACTAACACATGCTACAGTTTAGATGAACCCCAAAGGCAGGTTACCTGAGGGAAGCCACACCCAGAAGACAAGTGCTGTGTGGCCCAGTCCATCCAAATGGAAAGTAGAGGGTGGGGGCCAGGCTGTGAGTGGAGGAAGAAATGGGAAGTACGAGAGCTTCAGCCTGGGAAAAGGAAAAGGTCCCACAGAAGGATGAGGATGGTATGACACACAATATACTGCTAGTGTCACAGGCTTGCCCCCTGAAAAGTGGTTTAAGTGGTGCTTTCATGTTATGTCTATTTCACCACAATAAAATAGATACACAGAGTTGGGGATTTTAATTAAGTCAATACATTTCAAACCTTGGCTGTACACTGCAATCTCAAGTATTTAAAATACCTGCTCACCCCTGGTAGTGGGAGGTGGAACACTGTTGTAGCTCATCTGGAAGGACCAGGCCAGCAGCCCACAGGGGCTCCCACCAAGCAGTGGCTGCCTCACTCGCACTCACTGGGAGGCTGCCCTGCCCTCTACCATCCTCAGCTTCTCCTTCGCAAAGATCCAGTATCTCAGCTTCATGTAGAAATGATCTCCTGTCACCCCAACACGGGAGTCAGGTGTCACACACACAAGAAGATCTCAAGTTCAAGTCCAGCCTGGCTGATGTAACAAGACCCTATCTTAAAACTTAGAAATTGAAAAAGGTCAAGAATATAGCTCATTGCAAAGGCCCTGGCCTCAACCAAAAGCAGGAAAGGATAGTAGAGAAGGAAGAATGGAAGAAAGGAGAAAAGGAAGGATGGCAGGAAAAGGAAGGGAAAGGAAGGAGGGAATCCCTACTGACAGGAGCAGAGAGAGAATGGCCTCCCCAAACGTCATCACTCCCACTCTTAGAAATGGAGATGCCCCCGGGCAGCATGGTGCTCCTTTAGGAGACATTTCCCTGCTGCACAGGGTCAAAGGAGCAACTCTGGGACAGGCTTTTAGTGTTCAGACCCCTAATCTGTATGCTTCCCAGTAAGAGAAAGTTTCAGATGGACAAGGAGAATCTGGCCAAAGGATTTAGATTTAGAAACACTATGGGCCATAAATACTGATGCCAAAAGATAAAGTTTTGTCTTGTCGAGCTAGAGGGAGAAGAAAAAAATATTACTTAAGACATGGGTCCAAAAACTGTGTATATCACAAAAGTAAGGTGGCACTGGCTTTGAGGCAGATGATTAAAGAATAAATCCTTCTCAACACAATAAATCTACACCAAAAAATGAATCAAATCTGTTTCAAACTCACTCCATCACCACCACCCACATGCACACTCGAGAAGCATTCACAGCAAACTCTTGTGCCTCACACACCTTTGGTTTTCTTTGGAGGGAGGGTTGCTGGTTTGGTTTGTATTTTTTTTTTTTTTTTTTTTGAGGCAGGTTCTTGTTATGTTGTCCAGGCTGGTCTTGAACTCACTGAAATCTTCCTACCTCAGCCTCAGCCAAGTACTGAGATTACAGGCATGTGTCACCACAACCAAGTCCTCACACGCCTTTGGAAATAAGTATAAACCCATTTTTCAGATGTAGAAGGGGGCTCAGAGTCACACCCAATGGTACCCAGTAAAAAGCACCTCGATTAAGTCTTCAGATGCTTGCTGCTGTCCTTAGTGACAAAGTGGCTCGCCTCTCCCTGTTTAGGGCTGACAGTACTATCTCATTTTACAACAAAATGCAGGACCAAGGACACCTTCCAAAAGGCCAAAAAATCTAATCTACCTTTCCTAGTGTGGTGCCACATGCTTGTAATCCCAGCCCTCTGGAGGCTGAGGCAGGAGGATCAGGAGTTCCACACCAGCCTGCAGGACATTGTGAGTTCGAGCCCAATCTAAACTGTACAGTGAGAACCTGTCTCTAAAAAGCAAAACAACTCACTGACCTTGGTCCACCTCTCCACTGTTCACGGATGTCCTGCTCTCAATCTGGGTGACTAAGGCAGCAAACGCATTCTCCCAAGCTCCCTGGATCCTGTGAAGGCCTTGGTCATACCTGAACCCCAAAGGCATGTGGTCAGCCAGCCCAGAGCCAATGAGGAGTCTGGAGTGAACCTGCAGCCCCGTGGGGGCCACCACTTCCGGGGTCCCGGAATACGCCCTCCAAGGCCGGCCAGCATCTCCCAGTTCACGTCAGCAACATGCATTCTACTGGAGATACCAATTAATTCCCATTCATGCCTGCTTTTCCTAGATCAGTTTCCTACATGTTTTCTCTTTACAAATTTTTAAAATGTTGAATAGCTACTACTTCCACAGATTGTTTTTTCTGTTACCACTACGAGCTTCTCTTTGCTGATGATTATGTTTTTTAACCCAACCTTTTATCATCTCTGGCCCAACTACAATTCCACTCATGTCCACCACAGATTCCTGGGCCTCTCAATGCCCCTGTCACTCCACCCCTCACACACCTGAGAAAGAGGATTTCCTCCAATTCTTCCCTGCTTGACACAACTGTTTTTTAAGCTCTAATTCTCTTAAGGCAGAAATAGTAGCTAAAAAAGACTATCTTGAGCAGCAAAGGACAACTATTATACCTTTTCTAACCTTACAAACTTGTGTATAGTAGAAAGTTTGAGGAGAAAAAGAAAACATTAACCCTTCACTTTATAACCCAGAAAGAACTGCTGTTGACACATTGACCTCCATAGCTGGCATTCAAATTCAGCATCGGCCGTGTTACAGTTTGTGTCTAGATGTCCCCACCCCCAAGCCTCATGCAGTTTTAGACAGGGCTTTTTCAGAGATAGCTGAATCTAGAGTTTGTGATTGATGCATGGCTCAGTGCTGGGACTGAGGATGCTGGGAATAAGGATGGATGATTGCTGGACCAGTCCACTGATTGGATAGCATCTCTCTAATCCCAGCAGTCTGGACAAGATAAAAGGGGCAGAAAGAGGCTTGTTTCTCCTGTTTAGCTCTTGGGGCTTTTGATATCTTCTGCCACCATGAGCTGTTTCCCCTCTGCCATACGACCTTGACTTTGAGTCCACTGACTATGGACTGAAACCTCTACAAACTGTGAGCTAATTAAACCTTTTCTTCTTTAACCTTGGGTGTTGGGTATTTTGTCTCACCAATGAGCGAAAAGTAACAAAGACAGGCCATAAAACACAATCTTGACACTTGTTAATTTTATTATTGTTCTATTTTATCTGTTTTTATTGGGTTAATCAATATGGTATAGTATTGTTAAAATACACCTTTGCTTTATTTTTAAACTTTAATACATAATTTTGAAAAAAACTATTTTAAATGCTATTCTCAGGGCTGACAAGATAGCTCAGTGGACTAAAGCACCTGTTTAGGCAAGCTTAAGCAAGTGCAGGGTTCGATCCCCACCACTACATGCTGTGCTGGCCCCACCCTCCAAGGTGAATTGAGCTGGCCACAGAATTTGGGGGTGTGGTGGCATATGCCTGTAATCCCAGTGCTTGGGAGGCTGAAAACAGAAGGATCACTACAAGTCTGGGCTTCGTAGTGAGACCCTGTAACAACCCAATACATTACAAAAAAAAAAAAAAAAACCCACCAAACAAACAAACAAAAAAACCCTGTTCTCACCCTTGCCCTCATTCCGCACCCCAAAGTCAATCTCTAAAAAACATTTGCTAGAAATATTCCCACATACCCAGTAAGTACGCCACTTCCTGTTGGTGGCTAGATCTTGTTTGTCCTATTTAACGGATCAAAGGTACACATTTTCAGAGATTTCAGAACTATGACATAGAAGCACATAATAAGTTTCATTTCTTTCTCAGAGTTCAATTCATCAAACACAAAGTTACGACCAGGGGTAGAGTACAGATATCAGCACCCTGCTCCAATTGCCGGCCAACTCAAACTAACACTAGCAAATCTATGGAGAATTATGATTGGTGCTCTTAAATGAGAAAAAGAGGTTTGAGGCAAGCCCCAGAATCAATGGCAAAGCAAGGACAAGAATTCCATGACCTGATTTTTGGGGAGAAAGTTTCATCTTTCTATATTCTTTTAAAATAAATATTGTTTTGATTTGGAAAATGAAATTCATTAGTAAATACAGAATAAAAGCAAGAGTTTATTTGTATAGGCTCTATAACCATCTCTTGGACAAGCTTTCCACAAATTCAAAATTCAACAGGGAAGCTGACTGTCACAGTTGTACCTAGAAGAATGTACCCCTAAAGTCTCCTGTGCTCAGAGACAGGGCTTTGGGAAGGTGACTGGACCATGGGGCATGTTATTCCTCAGTAGAAGTATCCACTGAAGAGTTCAGAGCTGCCCGGGCTGTTGCAAGGTGGGGCTGGCACAGGCCCCTACAGGAACAGGAGAGCGAGGAAGGTGATAATGGATTATATGAAATCACCGAAATAAAAAGGAAAAGTCTGGCAGACAGAGGAAGGTGGGAGAAAGCAGGCACGTTATGCATGCTCTTGTTCCTCACTTGAGCTTCACTGGGCCCTGAGCCTCACTGAGCCTTGAGCCTCCCTGAGCCTCACTCAGGCTTTGCCAGCCTCCTAGAGCTGTGAGCCTTGTGTGATCAGGTGAAGCTAGGAATCCTCCCCTCCCCCACCCCTCTCCTCCCTTCTACACTCACAAGGCTGGCTGACCAGGCAGCTGGCCAACTCAGGTGGCGAAGTCACCCTGTAACTCCCTCCCTTCCAGGTGGTCTTCAACTCAGGAGCAGTGATCAACTTAACCTTCAAAGTCTTCTCGAAATGTGAGGATGCATGGGAACTTCAGAAAAACTACTACTCACTCACAATCTTAGGTTCAGGATCTCAGGAAAAATCCTGAAGGGATTTCACTGACCTTATCAGATCCAAAAGCTACAACTCTTGT
>NDGN011465043.1:0-13142 GCA_002564285.1 Tympanoctomys barrerae
TTAAAACAACAGCTTATCTTCCCAGAGACCACCTCTCCCCTTCTTCTCCAACTCAGCCCAGGAGAGTTGAATTTCCTTTCAGCTTTCCCACCCCCTCAGGAAAGACCCCCAATCAGCCCCTCAGGTGTATCTAAACATCCCCCCTCAAGCTCCACCCCTGGGAAAAGATCATAAAAGCCTCAGCCTCCCTTTGTTCCAATGCAGAGAATTCCTTATCCTCTCCAAATTCTTTCCATGTCCTCCACGATAATAAAGCCCCTTTGCCTTTTTCCTTCTGCTTGTTTCTCTGCTGCACCGGGTGCCTGAAAAAAAAAAAAAAATCTATCAACTTGGGACAGTAAGGCAAGGACACTAAAGGAATTAGTTCCAGGAAACAGAAGTGGGTGTCAGGGAACTGAACACAGGCATACTCAGACAATTTTGTGTAGAAGAATGTAAGAATCCTAGGCTATTTTGTTGTATATGAAAAGAACAGAGATCTTTAGTTATAGAATCAAATGAATCACAGGGCTGGGGAGATAGCTCAGTAGAATAACTGGCAAGCACAGGGTCCTGAGTTCAATCCCTGGTACTGCAAAAAGAAAAAAAAAGAATCAAATTAATCAATCAACAAAAATTAATAAGATGTCAAATGCTTCAGAGGTTATGGAAGAATTCAAGAAAGACACAGAATCTAGTGCCTGCTCTCAAGAAATGTCACAACTATTGGGCAGGATCCATTCAGATCCCTCAGGCAGGTATCAGGTCTATAATTCTTGAGGCACTTCAGGTGCTCAGGGGAAGACTGACTTCATGGGAAGAAGCCAACTATGACTTTGGCTGTCTTTTTAAAACCACCATAATAGAGATTATAGATGCTGCAAGCTTGGAGCAAGACAGGCTGGAGTAAAGGACTAAAAATTCCTGTAAGGATTTGATTGCACCGTGGTCCACTGTCTAGGGCTGCTTGTGCTATGTTACTCTAGTGGTAGTATATGGTTCACAAATAAGTTATTTCTTTCATTTCAGTTGCATTCAATACATAGGATATATTCATCACAGTAAGGAGTAGTTTAGGGCTGTAAAGATGACTAAAATAAACTATATTTTTATTTCATGAAGCACAATGAGATTCAGTTCAAGAAAAATCTGGAAAATTGCTGATGACCCCCAAAGTTCATTAAAACAAGGAAGATGGTAACATCAGCCCCACAAATATCTTGCATGTCCAAAATTCTGGATAATGGGCTCTCCTCTCCTCTTTACAAATAGATCAAGATGACAGAAAAGGACACAGAGCCACAGCTAGATGAAGGTGACGATGAGCTAGACAGCAAGCTCAATTACAAGCCACCACCTCAGAAGTCCCTGAAGGAGCTGCAGGAGATGGATAAAGATGATGAAAGTCTAACTAAGTACAAGAAGACCCTGCTGGGAGATGCTCCTGTGGTAGCAGGTGTGTATCTGGGGGCAGGAGGCCGCAGGTGAGGATGCACTGCCATCACTCAGCAGAAGCAAGAGAGAGGGTACCAAATGCTTGCAGCAAGAGGAGAGTGAGGCACCAAGCACATGCTGAACAAAGCTGCGGGCTCTACCATTAACGTCCTTATACATGGGATGCAGGCCAGTAATGAGCCAAGCGAAGATCACACAAAGGGAGAACTTAGAAAAAAGTCTTGACCACCACTTAGACTGTGTGCCCCTCTGTGTGCCAGCCCTCATTTCCCTCTTTCACCTTCTCAGTCCTTTCCTATCCACTCATCTCTGGCGGCAGAACAAGACCTGGGTAGGGATGTGGATGAGCAGCACCCAACAAGTAGAGCACCTAAGCCATAGCCCCTTGTTATATAGATGGTGTTCATCATTAAGATGAGCCCACGAGGGCCCAATATAGGGATAACACAGCTGTGGTGTGCAAAGGTGATCAGTCTACCACCGTTTCTATGTCTACTCCAGACAGTGATACAACTTTTCTCTGTATATTCCCTTTCCCCACTTGAAATGCAAACACAGCAACTACATGTCTCTTTCTCACACCTGCCTCTTCTTTTGAATCCTATAGACCCAACACTCCCAAATGTGACTGTCACTCGGCTCACGCTGGTGTGCGAGAGTGCGCCAGGACCAATCACCATGGACCTTACTGGTAAGTGAATCCAATGGTGCCGAAAATACCGGAGGGAAACTTGGTCTGTGCCCTCCGGTTTGCTAAGAAATCCCTACTAAAGTGATGCCCAGGAGTGTATCTGTTTGGACTGGCTCATAAATGACTATACTCACAGTGTACAGTACAAGCCATGCTTAATTTTTAAAAAATCTCCTGTTGATTGAAGATACAAATATATACTAACTTAATATGCTAAATGTAACATATTTACTTCAAATGTTTATTTTCACATAATAGCAGAAAAAGTACTATTTATGCATGAAAGACTCGAATGGAAACATAAAGAAGAAAGCTACATGTTCTAGAATTGTGAAAGTCATAATCTAGACACCAGAGAAAGTGCTAAGCCCTTCTTAGCTATAAATCTCATGTAAGGGAGAGCAGCAGACTCCTCAATATAGAAATATAGATATGAGACAAAAGCCTAATGTCCCAAGGGAGCAAGGAGCAATAAACTGAGCCCATGGAGAGCTGCTGTCTCTCTTATAAATCCCAGCAAGGCAAGCTGAGATTCAAGGCTGCAGATAGCAGCTTCTCTGGCTGGCACCCTGTTTGTTCTTTCATCCCTTGTTTGGGATGTTAATGGCTAGCACTGTGTAAACTTGGTGTTAGGTAAACACTCAAGTCAATAGAGTAGTTGTGTTCACTAAAGCAGTTCTGCACATTCCTTAGCTTGACTTTAGCCCTCAATAAAAGTGAGATGTTTCTGTGGCTCTGGGCTCACTTCCAGAGAGACTAGTCTCCGTGAGACCTCTGAAGCTACATTCATGGGATCTGTTCTTCATTGGGTTTCTTTCAGCACTGACTCCTAACATGCAACACCTGAATAATGCTAGAAATTCTATTATGTTTAAATATGACATGTTGCTTCTTATTCCACAAACAAACTTCCCTACAAAAGATAAATAAAGATGCTATTTTCCCTCTCCTTGTTGTGACTCACAGGTGAGCTCTTTCCTGAGTCCTGCCCTGAGGAGGTGGGGAAAGCCTAGGAAGGTGACTGTCAAGGCAGAAATGATCCTGGGTTGAGGGTGAGAAAAGCACGCAGGGCCAGGAGACTGAGGATATCAAAGGCAGGCTGTTAGTAGAAAGAAATCATTTCCAAATTCAAATATTGCACTCTGAGGCAGAACAAGCACCCTTCTAGAACAGTAGATTTAGCAACAAGGAACTTCCCTGTCACAGAGCACATCCACTCTTTACCTTATATGGGCTTTTTTGTCAGAGGGAAGAAATCAGAGGCTGAGAAGACACACTTCCTGTGTAACCGAAGTCACTAGTACAGACACACACACACACACACACACACACACAACCACTCACAGGCCCCCACATGCCACATCTCTTCAGGAGAGAAACTCACTTTGTCACCAAAACTCAGACCTCTTCCTGTGCAAAATTGTGTGATGTTACCAGGTATAACTGTCAGTTTGCAGGACAGAGTCTGAGTACTAAGTGAAAATGCATTGAGAAGGTCACAGGAAAAGCTTGGTCCCTGTGCCTTTTTCTCAGAAGACAAAACCCAAATTTAGTTTTCTGTCCTAAGAAAGCTGCTGAGATGAGTCCCAGAGGTATAATAGTGTTCATAAAACTGAACATATGTACAAAGCAGCAAAACACACACAGGCACACACTGGAATGTCAAATTATACAGGAACACATAAAGAAAATAATAGAGCATGATGCTTCCCTAGCCAATATATAGGATCAAGACTCATACACATACCTGCTTTTATGAAGCCCAAACTTTTATAGTTCAATTGGTCTTAAGAAAAGCAAATGAAGCTAGGTGCAATCCATACCTTCTCAACCTGGGAAACTTTGTGAAAGAGAGAGAGAGAGAGACGGAGAGACAGAGAGACAGAGACAGACAGAGACAGAGACAGAGACAGAAACAGAGACAGAGAGACAGACTGAGACAGAGATAGAAACAGAAAGATGGAGAGAAACCAAGATAGAAACAGAGAGAGATAGAAACAGAAAGAAAGACAGAGACAGAGATAGAAACAGAGAGAAAGAGAGAGACAGAGACAGAAAGAAACAGAGACAAAGAGACAGAAACAGAGACAGAGAGACAGAAACAGAGAGACACAGACAGAAACAGAGGGACAGAAACAGAGACAGTCAGAGAGACAGAGAGAGAGGCAGAGAGATAGAGAGAGAGAGAGAGAGAGAGAGAGAGAGAGAGAGAGATTTGACTTAGGAGGGACTTGTACCACATATTTTCATAACTGTGTTCTACAAGCCAGTGTCACACATGTGCATGCACAGGAACAAATCTCAAAAACCCTTTGAACTGAGTCCCCCGAGCCCGTGTTACCCAGATGGGCCCAACAAAGAGCCGGAGCTTAAGTTTCATTCATTTCTTCCTGTAGCTGCTTTCGAGGAAACTAAACTCTTTCCAAATCTTCTTCTACAGGGGACCTTGAATCACTCAAAAAAGAAACTTTTGTGCTAAAGGAAGGTATTGAATATAGAGTGAAAATTCACTTCAAAGTAAGTATGTTTCCCTGCGTATTTTTAGTTTAGCTCCTTCCTATAATCAGTGAGTGGCGCGCATTCTCGGGTTGGGAGACTTTTGGTTTTCTCTCCCTTCTCCCCAGGCCGTGGGCTGCAATGTTCTCTCCCCACCTCTGAGTTCCACCCTTGAAACCCACCTTTGCTTCTCCTTTCCCAGCTGGGGCTCCTCAAACTTTCCTCTGATCCCTTTACACCAGCAGGATCCCTCTGTCTAGGACCTCCTAGTGCTCATATCCACAAGGAACACAGAGGTATGGATTGTACCTTTTGCAGCCTTTGTTCCTGACACAAACTCAAGCACATTGGGTGGGATTAAATTATGTATCCCTCCTTTCCAGTACTTCACAAAATCATTTAGTGTGCCTATGCTGAGAGATGAATAAATAAACGAATTCACTTATAGCAAAACAATTAGATAAGACCCCAGTCTTTGCTAAGCTACTAGAAATTGCACCTATAGTTGTGAAGCAGGTAACCAGGTAAGAGCAAAACTAAATAAGGAATAAATTGACTTCTCAGGAAGAGGCATATATGGCAATGAGGCACCACGCTCCCCAGAAAGCTAACCTTGACTCTGAAAACAAATATGTCACAAGTGCACTGTTTGCACATTATGGTTTGTGTTTGTTCTGGCTGGCCCTTATTCCCACCCGGTCACATTCTCCAGGGCCTGGAGTCTACCGAGCAGGTTCCATCTGCTCTATTTGCACACTGGGCCTTCTTTGTCCCGGGTGTAGGATATGATTCAGGGTGGATGGAGATCACCCCGTACCTCATGCAAATGGGCCTCAAAATAGTCTCTTTCTGGAAACATTTGTTGACACCTAATGCCTAACTGGCACTGTACTGAGGATCTCTGTGTTTCCTGTCCTACTATTTAGTACTAAAACACCTAGGGGCTTGGGAAAGCATTTAAACCAAATATTCCTACAATGGGTTCCACATTGGTTCACTTTTTAGCCATATGTGGAACTGCATTGTCAGTTTAAGAATCCAGTTTTTATCAAGTTAAATATGACAGAGAAATGTTGGCATGATTAAGATGAGGAAGGAAGGTCTGGATGTGCGGTTGTGAGAGTTCTTGTGATGAGAATTACCCCTCAGGGCCCAGAAAGGGACTTTCAAGGCCCATCCGCTTCAGAGGTTTGCCCTGGTCCCCAGCAGGAGACAGGTTGAGCTGTGTGAATCTCATTCAAGCTGAACAACTATAGGGTAGTTCTGAACCTGTCCAATAATTAGAAGAAACAGTATCTTCACTGATGTCTCCTGAATAAAGTCCAAGGAAATCTGCATTTGCCACACCAGAAGCACATTCTAAAACCCTCTTGCATTCTGCCTGTGAGTTGCTCTTAATATTCTTCTCCTTTTTTTCACCTACATTTCACAAGTGTACACCAGACTGCACTGAACACCAGACTTCGGTGGTTCTTTTAGCTTCTCCCTCCTCTTCCCTCTGCCTCCTGGGCGAGCGTAGCACCACTGACTTCCATGGTTCACACCTTTATTGATATCACCAAGATTTCTCCCCTTCTGTGAGACGTAGGAGACACAGGGAAGAATAGAGGGAGGGCTGAAGAAACCAATCTTGGGAATATTCAACTTTTCCCTTACTCACCTTAAAATGCATTTGCACTAAATGAATCTTCCATGGAGCAATGCTTAAAAAGTTGTGTTTTGACACCTTACTGTTACCCCTCAACTCTTTTTCATAGGTCTTTTTCCTCACTGAATCATATCTCCTGCTAGCCTAGGGGACAAGCTCAGGACTTTTTGGAAAATGCATCTTTTTTTTTTTTTTTCATTCTTCTGAACTAGATCTAAAAGTCAGAGTACTTATAGACAGTTTGGGCTCCATTTTATTCCATTATTTCTGGTGAGACCATTTTCATTCTGTTTGCTTTGGGTGAGTTTATATTGATTAGAAAGTCTAGACGCTAGCCTGAGAATCCTCACTACTCTGCCACCTTACCATTGATAGGACAAAGGATAATTCTGGTAGGTTAGTTGAACTATTGTACCCAATACCTAAAGTGACCCATAAGGAGCAATAGTTATTGTCAGGAAAAAGTATTTGAAAATGCCTTACTCTGTGGAGCTGAGCAGTTGCCCAAGCTCTCCAACTAATGATTCAGTGTCCGCTTCAGCTTGTTTGTGTAGACATGACCACTGTGTGTGAAATTAACAGACAACCCAGTTCAGTCTCAGGTAAAATGAATCATGGAAAAACAAAGTACATGGCTGTCTATATTTTCATGCTGGTTTAGTGTATTTTCTTTGAAAGTCTTGGGAAATAACTGTATCTCAGACAATATCTGTTGATGACAGACATCCAGAAAGCTTGCCAGATGCAAAAGGATGCTATCTGTTACCAATGGGGAAGGATTTCTCCATGTGGCCTGTCACCTTACCTCCAGACTTCATTCTCAGTCACATGGAGGACTTACCCATCTTCCACACCTGATTTTCCATGAAGGCTTCTCTCCTTGTTTGTTTTTCATATGCTAGGTGGATGGTTTTGAGGTTATGGTTTTCAGGTGTTTATATAATATTTTTCATTGATGTTTTTATAACCTTTCTTGAAACAAGGTTGGTATTTTGGCTGGTGGTATTACAGATGGGCAGCTTAAGACTATTCTTTGAACCATGCAGCACAGAGAAAGCTACTGATGAATATTAAGACAAGGTTTTAATTAAACACCCACCCCAAAACAATAGGAAAGAATTTATTGATGAAAACCGGCCTGCCCAGGTTGAGTCTTACAATCTTTCCTGGATTTCTGCCTGACCACTATCCTAAACAATGATAGGAACACATATTCTAATTAAATATTTAGACCTTTCGTCCTCAGAGAAGGCTTAGCGTGGCAGGATCAGCATGAAAGATGAGGAAAGGTAAGACTCTCTCTAATGTAAATGGCTTTGATCATTCCCATCTACAGGTAAACAAGGATATTGTGTCAGGCCTGAAATACGTTCAGCACACCTATCGGACTGGGCTGAAAGGTAAGGAACATCACCCTTTCCACTCTCAAACTGCTTTTCCCTGATATTTCAAATGCCGGTTATCAAAATTATTTAGTCATAGACTCTTGTAAGAGCCTGATAAAAAACTGTGGATGTCCACCCTAGGAACTGGAACACGTATACTTCTGTCCTAGGCATTATCAGCAAGGACAACATTCAGGATATCTAGTTTAGATAGAGTCAGCCACTAACCTTCACCATGAAGCTTCCGGAATTGAACGTTAATCCCCCTATATGGAAAAAGTGAGAGGTGTAAAATACAAAAGTTAAAAAAAAAAAAAAAATAGTTCTCACGTGTCAAACCCAAGTGTCAGACAAATCCAAGAGAAGAAAGACCTGCCCAGGGAGATGTGTGCTGAGAAAAGTCGGAGGGGTAGCCCAGGGCACAATGTTCAACTTCCTAAGAAATAGTTTTAGAAAAAATTATATTTCCATAATTGAGAAAAGCTGTTCAATTAAAAAAAAACATGGAACAACTTCATTTATTCTGCCCTTATTCTCACCTGCCTTGGGAACATGCCTTCAGATTTCTGTCTGACAGGGGAAACAACAGGCGGAAGGAGAAGGAAACACCTCCTGGTTCCTGCTCACCTGTGAGGCTGCCTTCCCCAGAGCTGAGCACTGAGCCACAGTCAGTCCTACCAATCTGACAGCAAAGGGGAGAGGAGAGATGGAATATTGTTTGGCCTCTCCATTAGTCTTATGAAAAAATTCATCCAGATTTCCTCTGAGCATAGAGACTTTCTTGACAGACGTTAGCAGAAGGCCCACGTCACGTCTGTAGCTGTTCCTTGGATGTTAACACTGAAAGGTCAACGGTGCAGTACCTGTGCAGTACTTACCTTTATTAGTATTTCTAATCCCAACTACTCTTAATATTTATATGTTAGTTACCCTATAAATAAGTTTGATTAGCTATTATCACTATTTGACCCATTTCTTCACTTTTTTATTTAGGCCAATTTATAGATTTTCCCTTCCATATATGAATTCTATTCTGACTACTAGTTGTCAAGGTATCTATCTCTTCTCTGAATGACAGCTCTTGTGCAAAAGATCCTTCAAGCTCATTTTAGAGAGGAGGAAATGAAAGCCCAAGATGTGACATGACGTAGATAGTAATTGGGCTGAGACCAAAACGTATGTATTTTTTAATGGTATAATTTATTACAACTCCATAAACAGAATTAATCCTCTTAGATTTAAGGCACTAATTCCCCAACTGTCTTGATGAACAAAGTCAACTATGATGCTTTTTTTAAATGCTGATTCTTGGGACCCACAACAGACCACTGAACCACAGCCTTTGGCAGTAGGGCCAAAGAAACTATTATTAGAAGGCACTCCAAGCTCAGCACCATGGTGTAGCCTGTAATCCTAGCCATCCAAGAGGCTGAGGCAGGAGAATCCCAAGTTTAAGACCAACATGTATAACTTGACAAGACCCTTTTTCAAAATGAAAATTTCAAAAAGCTTCAGTGGTAGAGTGCCCCAATAGTAGGAAAAAAAAGAGGCTGTAAAAAAAAATTAAACAAATAATGTCTAGGTAAAATACATTCAGCCAAGTGTGTAAACTACTGCTCTGTCTTTATCAACATGAGTGATACTCCAGATTCTCCAGTCCGTGGTGTGTGTTTTTCCTTTCCCAGGCTATTGCCTTAGTGAACTTTTCTTTTTCCTAGTGGATAAAGCAACATTTATGGTTGGCAGCTACGGGCCTCGGCCAGAGGAGTACGAGTTTCTCACTCCAGTGGAGGACGCTCCCAAGGGCATGCTGGCCAGAGGCACCTACCACAACAAGTCCTTCTTCACTGATGACGACAAGCAAGACCACCTCACTTGGGAGTGGAACCTGTCCATTAAGAAGGACTGGACAGAGTAAATGCCCCTGCCATGCTCCCTCCTACCCATACCATCTGGAAAGATCCTCTCAGCCACGTTGATCGTCCTGTCCCTCCTTGTCCCTCACCCCTGTTCACACCCTCCGCTTCTGTATTGATGCATCTTACTCCCCCTGGAGGGCACACGAGGCTTAAGATCTGCCTGCTCTCTCTGCGCCCCAATCAGAGGCACATCTTCCAGGTCCCCCATCTCATTTCATGTCTCTCTCTCTTGTTCTCACTTGAGCAACTAGAGGCCAAAACATCGGCCAACTACCATGATCAGGTCTTCTGCCTTAGGTTTAGTAGCTCAAGCCCGTCCCCGGGTTCTTTTGTGGTTACTGCTGGCTCAATGACTCCCTTGTAATATGTGCCACCAGTTGGGGTTCTTCTTATGCGAGAGACACTGTAAACAACATGAGAGAGTAAGAATAAAACAACTATATGTTCTGAGTGAGACCCTCATTTCCGTTTTCTGTTTTCTTTTTTTTTTTTTTGTACCAGGGATCAAGCTCAGGACCTTGTATGGGGGGGTATTTATTTTATTGAGAAAGAAGTAGCAATGAGACAGTTACAAAACAGGTTAGTAGGACAGATACAATAATTAATACATTTCATATTGTTGTCTTAGTAGTAGTTATTCATAGTACAAGATGCAGACATATCTTGTCTAGACACTATTAGTTCAAAACTTCCTTCTCATTGAACTAAGAGAAAGTAGCTGTATATCTCTGCTATTTTGTATATACAGATATATATTTTTCACTACAAAATGGCCCTTCGTTTATATCCCCCTTTTTATTTATTTTTGTCAGAGAAGGGTATTCCTTTGCCATTCATATATTGTAGGAGCATGAATTCAGCAAAGTAATCCTATATAAGGACCTTGTGTTTGCCAGACAAGTGCTTATGCCACTGAGCCATCTCCCTGGCTGTTCATTAAATATCTTCCCCAGGTGGTTCATACTACAAGTTCTCTGGGGGTGTAGGGAGTGGAGTCCACAATCCAGGGGACATTCATATACTTGGCACCAGATTGGTATATGCCTTAAGCAATGTCTACAGTACAGATAGTGAAAACTTAAATGTGATTCTTTCCATGAGATCTTCTCATGGCTGTTTCTCCTGGCCTTGGGACCGACCCATCCCACTGTCTATGAAATTCTCACTTTGCCTTTCATGTAGTCGCTTGTGGGCGAGCTCAAATGTCTGTCTTCTGCTCTCTTCGCCAACAGAATGCAGTCCATGTGCCTGTTCATAATGGGTCCTACAAAGGTCCTTTGAAGATGGCTCTAGTGTATCTCCCTGCCCACATTTACCATTCCTTCCTCTTCGTGATGCTCAGTGACTCCCATGTACCTGTAGCCTTGTGTTTTACTCCTTCACATCAAGTCCTTTTCCCTCATGTTGTTGCCTGGCAAAGTTACACATAGGGCAAAACGCATTTACCCTAGGAATTCTCCTATGCGTTATTGCTTTTCATTTTATGGTTCAATGACTGGCTCATACATCTATCTTTCTCATTAACAAGCAAAAGTTCTCAAGAGCCGTATCAGGCCAGAGTTATCTTTGCATTCCTGGTGCTTAAGTCAGTACCTGCTAGACAGTACTGTTTTTTTTTTTTTTAATTTACATGGGTTATTCTGACATTTTTCTGATTGGCTATGTTCTGAGGCCCTGTCACTATACTCAGTCCTTTATCTCAGGAGCTGAAGGTCCCCAGAGCCAGCTGCATAGTTCCCACAACACTAGTATCCCCCAGCCAGGTAAGTACAGTGTGTGCTGCCCTGAATCCATACCAGAGAGCACAGACGTCCAAGAGAAAGACAATGGGAGCCCCCCGACTCAGATACCCATTGCTCTTACTTCTTCTCACCTGTGCGCGGGTCGCAGAAGTTGCTGCAGAAGTTGAAGAATCCTCAGGTAAAAGATAAGAGCGCATGGTGATCCTAAAGTAAAAGAGGTGTTAGGAGGAGAGAAGGGAGTGTGGTGGCGCTCTGGGTACTTGCCATCTAAACGTGGAACGATTTCGGGGAAATGCTCGTGTGTTGCCTTGCAGAGAGAAGCTAAGTATCTTTCATTTAATTGTAAATTAAATCATTTAATTATCTTCGGTTGGGTGAGATCACCTTCCATATGCGAAAACAAGTACTAACCATGAAACCTTGGTTATATTATACCAGCGTGCCCAGAAATTGTGATAACCTTGGGTTTAGTATGGAGAAGAAAGGCATACGAGATGTCCTCGGTATTGAAAGCTGCTGCTTCTCCCTCCGCACCCTGACAGCCCCCTTCCCTCTGTCCAGATGATCCCAGCACTGCCCCAGCACTGCTGTGGCTCACAGATGTCCCAGCTGCTGTGGAGTTCATCGCTGCCGCGGAGGTGGCCGTCGTCGGCTTCTTCCAGGTTCGTGGCGACGTCCCACTGGCTGTGCCGCCGCTGAGCCAGGCATGCCCTACCTCAAGGGAGTCACCTTCATGGCCTGCTGGCCGGATGCTGCATTAGAAGCCTGGGAGCTCCAAGTGGGTCATTCAGATTTCTGAACTTCAAAGCATCCCATCCCAGCATTATGTCTTGCCTATACTTGTTCCAAGAGCTCTGAGCCTGCTGCCTGCTGCCTCTGTCTCCTTACCTGTGGATGCTTTGGAGCTAAGACAGCATCTGCAAAAAGAAAGCTTTCATCAAACCCTGATAAACCACTTATCAGGGTTTGATGAAAGAAGTAGGAGCCAGGGCCAGAGAGATAGCCTCACTGGTCTAAGTGCCTGCTGCGAGGACCTGGGCTTGACCCCCAGTACCACATGCTGTGGCCCAGGAAGCCCGGGTGCGCCAATGCCAGCCCCAAAACCAAGAGTGGTGGCTCACACCTGTAATGCCAGTGCTGCAGAGGCTGACACAGGAGATCACTGTGTCTGAGCTGTGTAGCAAGACCATATGGACAAAATAAGTAAACAAATGTAGGAGCTAGATGAACCTATATTTTAGAACCCTAATCATCCTTTATATATTGTGTGCCAAAGCCCACAAGCATTAGTCAACATTGCCTGTAAAGCCTTTCCACAAATAAGTAGTAGCTTATGCTTTTCTTTGCCTTTCTGAAATGCTAGGGGACCGGAGAGATCGCTCAGTAGAATAAGGGCTTGCCTGGCCAGCGCAAGGGCCTGAGTTCAACCCCCAGTNAAAAAAAAAAAAAAAAGGACAAAAAAGTTAGAAAGCAAAGATGACTTTATTATGTTAACGGTGTCAACATCCATCTGCTGGTTGTGTAGCTGATATGGAAGCAAGGAGAAGGCTCTCTCTCTCTCTCTCACTCTCTCTCTCTCTTTCCCCCATTCCCCCAAAACATCTGGCAATTATCTCAGCTGGCCCAGCCCCTACCCTTGTGACACAGCTGGAAATAGCTGCAATAAGATGCAAGTGAGAGAGACAGGTGCAGAGCACCTTTTTGGACAATAAGAGATCCAAGATGTAAATGAAAAAGGGCCCCCTCTCAGAAAGGCCGGTTGCAAGAAGCTTGTGCAGTGACTTAGACGGCCGGCAGGGGGCAGCCTTGGATCCTTGAGCAAAGCCC